>JALPQI010001840.1:0-113399 GCA_025490895.1 Thaumatotibia leucotreta | reverse complement strand
TGCTAAGGATACTAACTTGCTTCCAAAATTATAATTAATGTAATAAATGTTACTTGTTTAAGGCCCTCTGGAGACATTGTTTTGACAAATTGGTTATTTTAGTGTTATTTGTTTTAAAACCATTTTTAATTTTTTATAGATGTAGTATTTTGACGAAGATAAAAAGTACGAAACTGACTTGACAAATGTTATAGTCAAAATGGCGAAAAAGTTATTTTGACAATTACTATCTTGAATAATTTTGCTCCTTTATTTATTATACATATTGGGTACCTGTGAAATTGAGACAGAAAAGTCTATTTTCTATACAAATAATTTTATGTATTATTTTTGGTTTATGTAGCAGAGTCGCCATCAGATATATCGGAGATGCCGCGGTGTCCAATATTATCTGAGCACGCACTGTAACGCCGCGACAATAGAGGTCTGCTAAGATATTTGTGACCACCCTGGCCGCTCTCATATGTGTACTATGTATTTTGAGACGTAGGCTAGAAATATTTTTGGTGATTAGCGATTGGTCATTTTGTAAATTTGCCTATAGTTACTATAGCTTGTAAATTTAACTATCATTATCATCATATCAGCCGAAAGATGATGAATTTAATTACAACCTCCATAAATTTAATCAAATTACCTTATACAGATTTTACACAAATACGCCATAATAAGTTGTTTTTTTCCTCTCTAACTCAATAACTATATCCTTAACAGTAAAATCATTTATTTTAATTAGGTGTTTGCCTACAAAATTATTACGCTTAAAATGTATTTCGTTCTGGTGATATCATCGGTTATTATAACCACAATTTACCTATTAGGTTAGCAACGAATGGAATCATGACAAATAATGTTATATTTACGTATCCGTCTGTCCGTTGGCACAGCTCAATACTCGTAAATACTAAAAATGAAACTAAACATGGGCACATTATCAATAAAACGGTACAATACGCAAGTAACTATAATAATAGGGGCCGAAACTATGGGTGCAAAACTTTAACAAAACTTGTCAAGTGGACATGAAACAGCACATACATCCATAAAATAATTATACATATCTACACTTCCACACCTTGTAAGTTGAAGATTCCGAGATAGGGAATACAATTGGATACAGATTTTTCAATAATATTCGTATTTTTCTTGGCTAAAGTGTTCCCATGTGTCAATTAATATAATATAATAATAGTTCCGACCCATTTAATAAAATTAAAATTCCTTGCTTACGAAAGAGTTCCTTAGGCACTGGTCTCACCGCGAGCTACTAAGCTATGGACTATCGGCTACAAACACGAACAAAAGATAAGCACTCCCGTGTAAATAAAAGACACAAAGGGGATACTCGCCCAGTATCAGCTATCACCGCCGGGCGAGTATAGCCGTGTCTTTTTTGTTTACACGGGAGTGCGTATCTTTTGTTCGTGTTTGTAGCCGATAGTTCATAGCTTATGCCCTGGCCACGACATTGGTCTAAGGCGACTGGCTAAGGCGACCAGCGGCGAGCGAATTAAACAAAATCAAGACCGCTAAAGAAGCATGCCACGACAAGTCGCTGATGGCTAAATCGCGCGCGAATTTACTTGCGCGACCGGCTAAGGCAACCAGCGGCGCGGTGGGTGGCGAGATTAAACGCACTGGCGGTTTGAGCCATGCCACGACTTCGAGCGGCGCGAACGGTCTTAGCGGCGGCACGTATCGGGCGGAATTTTAAAGATCAAAATAGTTTGTTTTATACGCTCCACGATGTTGGACACAGAGGCGTTTATAAGTAAACTTTTAAATAAAAGTGCCTTGTGGATGGCACAGCATTCGCAACACAAGTTGCGGCATGTAATGAAACGGTAATGGGAAGAAATAAAAGAACATTTTCCGAATCAGAGCGGTAAGTTTAATAATATATTATTGTATATTAAATAGGATTGCTTACTAAATAATTTATAAATAATAATTTCGAGACATTGAAGGGCCACTTTTGATAATAACATTTTGCGTCCTTTGATTACGTCCCATTCGCTTACCGCTTAGACCGTTGTCGTGGCATGCTCACCGCTTAGACCGTTTTCGCCGCCCCGCTCGCCGCGGTCGCGGTCGCCTTAGACCAATGTCGTGGCCAGGGCATTAGTAGCTCGCGGTGAGACCAGTGCCTCAGGGTCTTTAAAAAATTAAATTAAATTAAAATTATTTATTTGGTAGCATAAACATTTTACAAAACTGTGCAAGTATCTCTTTTTAAGCATTACAAATGCTTTTATTAAGAGAATACCGCTCTAAATAGTCTTGTGTTAACAGTGGGTCAAGCGGAAACACTGTATCAATCAGCTCAACTTTGTGCAGAACATCCGCGACAATGGCCGCCACTGCCGCTATAGTGTGCGAATGCACACGCGGATACCCTGCTGTGCGCTGCGCTACGATCAAAGTGACATTTAGGGTAAAAGTAATTCACATAAAACGACAAAAATGTTCTTACGTTGTATGTGGGCTAACGTACTGAATCTTGTTACGCAAAAAATATTTTTGATACATAAGTATTTATGTTTTGCCCCTCATAAATATACTAAGTCTACTGTTACGAAAAACCGGCCAAGTGCGAGTCGGATTCGCGCGCGAAGGGTTTCGTACCATTATCAATTTATCATACAAAAATCCAGGTAAATCAACCTATCTCAAAAACCATGACAGATAATTTAATCAAACCAGAAATCGTTGAAAGAGTTTAGGTATTAAATAATATGCTTAACATAATTTTTGTTTACAATTGTAGACCTTGTAGTTTAAAAAATAGAGGACACACTTTTTAAGACTTTGAGAGCCGATATCTCGAAAACGGTTAGCTTAAATAAAAACCTTTATATCATTCTCAAAGATTTTTATATTGATAGCTCACGTGCTTATGTACATCGAAAAACAAAATCTACTCCTGAATGAGACATGTTTTGTTTCTGTTGGTGGGTGGGGACAGTTCTGCCCATGGTCCTCTCAGTGATATTATGGCACAGATAAAGCTTTATTATTCCAGGCAGCTTTAAAGATAGCCGAACGAAATCACAGGCACAGCTAGTTAATATATTTTTCACCACACTGCTCGTAAACACGCTGTTTGTCCTTCAATTTCAGAGCGCAAAACTGTGTTTTCATCTCTAGAGGTTAAAGTAATTTTTTTTTAATCTTCTGGATAGACTAAAGCAATAACTTATACGGCCTGAGAGTGAAATAAGCTTTTTGACGTTTGAACTAGACAGTACGTTCGAAAACTCAATAGTTTCAAACAGATTCACACCCATAAACCTTTCATAATATTATATTCAATATGCTAAAATCCAAATTAAATACCACATTTTGCTGTAAAATGCTTTTAATTAAAAGTTCTAAAAATACGACCAATAAAAACAATAGGAAAGTGAAAGTGTTGTCACTACGCAAATTTCAGAACGCATCCGAATATTTTTTTCTTTTAAAATTTAAACGTGTTCGGTCGTGTTTTGTTTTCTTTCATTGGTGATATCTTAGTTTAACATACTTAAGTGGCTTTGGGGTAATTGCGAGATGCGAAAGGGGGATAGTTCCGAAAATCACAGAAAAATCGCCAATAACTACACGAGTCTCATTTTGGAATTATTCTGAATTTTTAAGCATTGCCACGCCAAGATAAATATTTGAGGTTATTGTTTTATTATTTGTTGACTTGTTTATTTTTTGAAAGTTGAGGACTTGCAAATAAATACCTTCTAATTTGTTATGTTTGAGTTTTATTTCGCATGTTTACTCGCTTTAGTGTGGTGAAAAATGTTGTGTTTCACTCGGCAGCAAAGCTTGTTCAACTCTCGTGCCTTAAAACCCTCGCATCGCTCAAGATTCCATTTTATAAACCACTCGCTGCGCTCGTGGTTCAAATTCTGGAATCTTTCGCTTGCTCGGGTTTCAATATTTGCACGAGAGTTAAACAATCACTTTGCTCCCTAGTAAAACAAATAACTATTATCAAATAATTTTCATTAACCCATTGTTTGAGCCGCATATGTGGCATAGGAAGTTGTTTTTTTCCTTCCCGCTTAAACTTAATTAGCCCGAATTCCATATTAGGTAAAAATTCCAAATTCATTTAAAATATTGGTGACGTTATCAATGTTAGTAACAAAATCAATAGATTAATACCTATAATTATTGCTTTTGAATGTCCTGAGCTCCGACAGCAAGTAGTTATTGAACTCATCTCAAAGTTCTAGACGGCACTTACTACCAAAACTGTTTCTTATGTGTTGTTACCTACCTACCTTGTGACCTACTATTTATCCTTAGAGCGCTCGTACACCTGTAAGTTCTTACGTAAGTTATAGGGACGGAGCTATACTAAAGAAAGAGAAGTGAATATCACTATCTCATTTCTTAGTATAGCTCCGTCCCTATAACTTACGTAAGAACTTACAGGTGTAAGGCTGGCCTTAATTCCATTTTTTACACATATCACGTTTATTAATTGACATTAGATTTAGATAATGATTATAAAATTAAAATGCAACATACAAAATATAAAGTATTTATATGAACTTTTTTTATTAGAGTAAACTAAATCATTATAGTGGACACATTACTGCGATCGCCAAACCGCGTGCCCAGCGTGGCGATTATGGGTATTTTCCTCCTAATGCGTTTATACGCATAGTTAATAGGAGACGCCTACGTCCAGCAGTGGACTATCATAGGCTAATGATGATGATGAAACTAAATTTATCTTATAAAAAAACCTAACCCAGGGTGCCGCTGGTAAAGGGGCGGGCCCAAGCTGCCGGTGGTATTAGTATGTGTACAGTCGAGTTCATTAATATATAAGCAAATCCAAAGGTTCAAAAATAAATGAGCATAGAAAGGTACAAATTCATCTGAACACATTTACCAATCAAAAATATATGTACCTACATATTACCTATCATATTAATCTGAGCATATGTCACGTTAATATGAAAGCATTTGATACCTAAGTCAGACTCGTAAATATCTGTAGTTACTAATATTTTTCAAAATTATGCGCTACGCAAGACTTTTTTTCGTATACTTTGTCAGTCTTCGAAAAGAGTACCGTTCTGTGAAATCATACTTTTGTCTCTTTCACTTTACTTGTGACGTCATAGAAGTGCCATTTGTATTTGCTTGCAGCTTTTTACCCATATTTGCCGTTTCGGATTTCTGATCGACTTAAAAGAGGTTGTTATCAGCTTTAATGACTGACCACTTACAAGTTTATGAATGATAATGATAATTGGACATGAGGTGTAATATTCGTACAGATTTCAGTTGCTTACCTACATATTAACGTGACACATGCTCAGATTAATATGACAGGTAACACGTACACATATTTTTTATTGGCAAATCTGTTCAGATGCATATGTATCGTTCTATGCTCATTTATGTTTGAAGCTTTGGATTTGCTCATATATTAATGAGCTCGACTGTACCTGGCCCTTAATCCAGCCACCCAACGATATATTGATCGAGACTCTTCGCTATTAAGCCGTTGCAACAATTATCGAGATAAAAATCGTCGAGTGTAGGTTTGTACTACAGTGAAACCCCGTTAATACAATTTTGTAGGGACCAGACAAAAAACGCGTCTTAAGCGAGAAAGCGTATCAAGCTGGAGGTTCTGGGTTCGAATCCCGGCGAAAGCATTATTTGTGGATTTATTTTTCACAAATATTTGTTCCTTGGTCATGGCTGTCTATGCATTTAAGTATGCATTTATCTATCATATATATCGTCGCTTGGTACCCACATCACAAGCCTTAATTTAGCTTACCGTGGGACTAGGTCGATTTGTGTAAGATGTCCTAAGATATTTATTTGTTATTTGTTTATCATACAAGAAGAAGGCATTCCATTTTTTTATGTAAAATTTGTACTTTCGCAGTGAAATGTTTGGTATGATGTATTTTCTTTTAAATGTGTATTAAACTTAAAAGATTCAGATGCTCAGATAAACAAAGGAAAGCATGAAGTGACGTGTATGTGTATGGGTGCAGGTGCATAATACAGGGTAAAATGATAACCTGTTGAATGTTTATAAATAATTATATAATAAACTCTACTTTTAATAAACTTGCGTGGTCTTTTAATAAACTTGCGTGCGGTCTTTTAATAAACTTGCGTGGGGATATGGATCCAACACGTCGAAAATTTTTTTTAATGCAAATAATCAAAAAAATTTTTTTACATTTTTTGCACAAAAAAAAATATACTTAATGGGTTAAGAAGGCGTAGAAAAACCTCTTTATAGTTACTATTCTAAAAGTCAAATTGCTAAAGTACAAAATCATTAAAAAAAATCTACCAAACGTTATCAAGCCTTTAATTTAATAAAAATCATTCCGGTGTGCATCTTTGTGCATTCACGTGACTAATCTACAGAAAGTAACATCTACGGTTAATTATAACTAATTTTTATTTTCTAGTTTTTGGTGCAATTATAAACCGTTTAACTTAAAACTTTTTTACTTATTTTATTAAATTTAATTATTTCATTTCTTCATACTTAAATGAACAACAATTTCATACTGCAATTGAAATTTCACAACAATATACTTATCAACATCATCATCATCATCAGCCCGTTGCAGTCCACTGCTGGACATAGGCCTCCCCCAAGTTACGCCACAGAGCTCGGTCTGCTGCTTTATGCATCCAGTTTCTGCCAGCCCCCTTATGCAAATCATTCCGCCATCTAGCAGGATAACATAATACATACTAATTTGGGTTTAATTTTGTATTAGGTACTTTATAATGAAGTGACCACCGCTTCAGGAAAACAACAGGAAGTCATCAAACACGAAGCCGAAACTTGTGGTACCGATAATAAAGTAATATTCTAAATATGGCGTACAAGGAAACCTTATCAAAAACTTCCGAATAAAAATGAACGCACTGCAGCTTTGGGTCATTACAGTTGTGTGTTCCACGATGTGTAGTAACATAGCTATTGTGTGTGTCCTAGCGCCGGCGCTCCTGCTGACTCGGCTGGCAGCGGAGCCGCGTGCCGATCCCGATGTTGACTACTACAATGACTACGACGAGGACTCCAGTGAAAACGAAGAGTACCCAACACCGACGATCACTGTAAATTCTCGTCGCAACAAATACATTGTGTTTATTGGCTACGGAGAAGACATCGAATTATTCTGCTCGTATGAACACATGACAAAAATCACCGTTCGAACAAACGGTGAACTATTACAAACCGACATCGTCAACGCAACTACCGTGCATAAAATGATAAAAGGAGAAAAGCCTGGCCCGCATGTGTACAGCTGCACAGACGAGCAAAGTAAACACAAACGCTCTGTGACTGTTGTGATCCAGCCTGCCATGATTGTTTCATCAGCAAGGGTTCAGCAGAACAAAAAAGATAGTCAACACTATTTCGTACCACTCGGGTATGACTACGACGTGATTTGTACCGGACATGACAGCGCATCTCTCCGGATTCACGATTATGATAGTGATGAGCAGCTATTAACTCAAGTCATCAACATCACATCGGTGAAGTACATGGCGCACGCGGGACAAGTAGCGAATCTTAATTATCTGTGTCAGATAATAGAAACAGATATCTTTACCTATTATCCGATAGGCGATGTGCTCAATATCGTAAAAGTTACGGTAGATCATTACCCAAAGTGTGAGCATTTCCGGTGCATAATTCATGAAAAGCGAGTTCTAGAGTGTTCATGGCAGTACCCGACAGACACGTTTAAATATACTTTATTTTATTTAGATGTAACATATCGAAACAACCACAAAAGTGACTTAATAGTCTGCATTCAGAAGGGTGAGGTTAATAACTCCTGTAAGTTTGATGCTCTATTAAACGGTCTTCCCAATTATGATTTTAATCAAAATGTTTCAGTCATATTAATGACATGTCGTGAATCATATTGCTACAATGAAAGTTTTGTCATGAGTACCAACACGCTTATAAAAATGTACTCGGTATCGAAGCTATATATATTTCAATTAAACTCACTTGGGGCTGTGCTAGGTTGGGACATGCCAGGACAGATAACACCAATGTTTTTTGGAAGCTTTCAAGTATATAAATCTTTTGAGTGTGTATATAGAGTGGAGTTTCGGCTAACAAACTCCACAGAGGAATGGCGACAGGTAAACACATCGTCTGTGCGCTGTCTGGATATATCGTGCAAGTTCACGTTACCTCTCCCATACCCGGACGCCGAGTACGAGGTGCGGGTGTCCGCGAGACACGAGGACGCGACAGACGACCGCATGTGGTCGGAGCCAGAGACTTTGCGCGTGCGCACGGAGCCCAGAGCGCCGTGCGCGTGCGGCGCACCGCTCAACACACCGGCAGAGACCACTGACTTCACTAAATCAGTTCCGTGTAAAGTGTGTGAGTTTGCAGACGAAATCATTAAAAGTAGTTTGGCTTTAAAACAGAAAATTAAACATTTGCAGGAAAAACGTGCAAGGGCCATCAATATTTACAAATCGATAAAAATGAGAGAAGAATCGGACAAACTAGCGAGAAGTAGCGGTGTAATTGGCAAATAGTCAGTGGCAGTGATTAAATCAATTATCAAAAAGATTGTACATTTGGTTCACGTCTTCGATATTGACAAAAAATGGTAGGCTTTTCGAGTGCAATGATGCTGAGAAAGATCCACCACATTTCCTACAATATCCCAAAAAGTTAGTCTGGAAGTTTCCTTTTTTTATAGCAGATTCCTGTGAATTTTCGGTAACAAAAAAGGAATGTTTCAAACAATAGTTTTGCGACATTTTGGGAAATGTCGTGGATTTAGTTCGAAATTTACTCCACCAGCCTACCAATTTTTATCAATATTGACGTGATTCAAATGTAATTTCTTTTGGAAATTACTCATTATTGGCTGTTCTACATTCAACTGCAAAGAAATTGCATTTAGTGTAGTGGCACCGTTACAAGAATATCGAAATTAGACTTAGAGACTGGGCTCCTGGACTTTGAAGAGGTAAATGGTCTCCATACCGCACGCGGACTTGCTGAACTGTCATGTTATTTTATAGTAGGGTAAAATCACCAATAGATGAACAGTTAAGCAACTTTCCCAACTTTAAATATTTTTTTCTATATGATGTAACTCATATTCATCATATTTTATTTTTTTATATGATTTCGTATTTAATTGAGTTTAGAATAAGTTATTTTCGTGCCTCGTATAAAACTTCAGTAATTTTATAAAAATTATTATATCAAAAAAGGACCCAAATTCACCAATAGTTGAACAAAGTGCCCTATCACTGAACAATTTGACCCCAATAGATGAACCAGCATAATTGCAATATAGCGAGACCAATATATGAACGCCAAAACTCCAATAGATGAATAGAGCATAGCAAAAACGTTGATTTCTTAGATTAATTAATTGTCTTTAACCTTAAGAACCTTTTTTTCATGAAATATAAACACGGTGTACATTGTGATTGTGTAACAATCTGATCTCTAAGAACAAAAGTATAATTTTTCCCAAATTCAACCGTTCAATAAAATCAGTTGGTTCATGTTTTGGAGACCACATCAACGAAATGAACGAACTAAATTGACTCGAATTCATTTATTGGAATCCAACCCAAAAGATGAACCAGTAAATTTTCCTAGTTCACGTTTTGGACAGCGATTCCTAAGTTGAACAATCCCGTTTCCATACAAAAGTAAATTATTTTAAAACGTGTTACATGAAAAAAGGGTCGTTCATCTTTTGGTCTAAAAATCAACTACAAAACTGATTGTAATTAAACGGTTTTTATTAACTTCACCGCGTATCAACTGTCGTCGATGCTTCAAATCTTGTGATCGATTTTTCGACCACTTCTACTGCACCAAAATCAATGAAATTTGGAATTCATATCAAGTCCCCATGACAATGCAATATTATAATATTTGTATCCTTGTATCCTCAAAGCCTGATGCTGCAGACGTACTGCTTGCCTTAACCGAGTGTGTTAGACACGTGAAAATGAATGTACAGCATGTTTGGCATAATCAAATTCTAACAGCCTGATCTTGACTTCCAACTCCTCACTCCTGATGCTGCAGTACTGCCTACAATAACCGCAAGGTTTATCTTTTATCGATATCTTGATTTTAAAGAAGTTCTTTACATATTACTTAAGTAGAAACATGCGAATTTAATATTAACTTCCAACTCCTCAAATCTGATACTCCAGTGTTACTGCCTGCCACAACCGCTAGGTTTAGCGTTATGCAGATTTTGAAGTACTGCTTTAGATATTTGGTAGAAACATACGGATTTCATTATCATCATCATCATATCAGCCGAAAGACGTTCACTGGTGAATAAAGGCCTCCCCGAAAGATTGCCACAAGGACCGGCCCGTGCCATCCAGCGACCTTCACCAGGTCATGAGTCCACCTTGTGGGGGGCCTACCAACGCTGCGCCTTCCAGTACGTGACCGCCACTCGAGAACCTTACCACCCCAACGGCCATCGGTTCCACGTGCAACAAGCCTGGCCCACTGCCACTTCAGTTTAGCGATTCGAAGAGCTATATCGGTTACTTTGATTCTGCTGCGGATGGTCTCATTTCTAATCCGATATCGCAGAGAGACTCCTAGTATAGCCCTCTCCATTGCCCTTTGGGTGACATTGAGCCTTATTATGAGGCCTGCAGCCCTCCAGCTGATATAGTGACAGCGTGAGTGGATCGCGTAGGGTGAGCCGTCGGGCCTGCGGCCCTCTAGCTGATATAGTGACAGCGTGAGTGGATCGTGTAGGGTGAGCCGTCGGGCCTGCGGCCCTCCAGCTGATATAGTGACAGCGTGAATGGATCGCGTAGAGTGAGCCGTCGGGCCTGCGGCCCTCCGGCTGATATAGTGACAGCGTGAGTGGATCGCGTAGGGTGAGCCGTCGAGCCTGCGGCCCTCCAGCTGATATAGTGACAGCGTGAGTGGGTCGCGTAGGGTGAGCCGTCGGGCCTGCGGCCCTCCAGCTGATATAGTGACAGCGTGAGTGGATCGCGTAGGGTGAGCCGTCGGGCCTGCGGCCCTCCAGCTGATATAGTGACAGCGTGAATGGATCGCGTAGAGTGAGCCGTCGGGCCTGCGGCCCTCCGGCTGATATAGTGACAGCGTGAGTGGATCGCGTAGGGTGAGCCGTCGAGCCTGCGGCCCTCCAGCTGATATAATGACAGCGTGAGTGGATCGCGTAGGGTGAGCCGTGGGGCCTGCGGCCCTCCAGCTGATATAATGATTGCGTGAGTGGATCGCGTAAGGCGAGCTAGACTGCTAGACTGATAGCGTGAGTGGATCGCGTAGGGTGAGCCGTCGGGCCTGCGGCCCTCCAGCTGATAGAGTGACCGCATGAATGGTTCGCGTAAAGCGAGCCGTCGGGCCTGCGGCCCTCCAGTTAATATAGTGACAGCGTGAGTGGATCGCGTAGGGCGAGCCGTTGGGCCTGCGGCCCTCCAGCTGATAGAGTGACCGCGTGAATGGTTCGCGTAGAGCGAGCCGTCGGGCCTGCGGCCCTCCAGCTGATAGAGTGACAGCGTGAGTGGTTCGCGTAGGGCGAGCCGTCGGGCCTGCGGCCCTCCAGCTGATAGAGTGACCGCGTGAATGGTTCGCGTAGAGCGAGCCGTCGGGCCTGCGGCCCTCCAGCTGATAGAGTGACAGCGTGAGTGGTTCGCGTAGGGCGAGCCGTCGGGCCTGCGGCCCTCCAGTTGATAGAGTGACAGCGTGAGTGGTTCGCGTAGGGCGGGCCGTCGGGCCTGCGGCCCTCCAGCTGACAGAGTGACAGCGTGAGTGGTTCACGTAGCGTGGGCCGTCGGGCCTGCGGCCCTCCAGCTGATACAGTGACAGCGTGAGTGGTTCGCGTAGGGCGAGCCGTCGGGCCTGCGGCCCTCCAGCTGAAAGAGTGACAGCGTGAGTGGTTCGCGTAGGGCGAGCCGTCGGGCCTGCGGCCCTCCAGTTGATAGAGTGACAGCGTGAGTGGTTCGCGTAGGGCGGGCCGTCAGGCCTGCGGCCCTCCAGCTGACAGACTGACAGCGTGAGTGGTTCACGTAGCGTGGGCCGTCGGGCCTGTGGCCCTCCAGCTGATAGAGTGACAGCGTGAGTGGTTCGCGTAGGGCGAGCCGTCGGGCCTGCGGCCCTCCAGCTGAAAGAGTGACAGCGTGAGTGGTTCGCGTAGGGTGAGCCGTCGGGCCTGCGGCCCTCCAGTTGATAGAGTGACAGCGTGAGTGGTTCGCGTAGGACGGGCCGTCGGGCCTGCGCCCCTCCAGCTGATAGAGTGACAGCGTGAGTGGTTCGCGTAGCGCGGGCCGTCGGGCCTGCGGCCCTCCAGCTGATAGGGTGACAGCGTGAGTGGTTCGCATAGCGCGGGCCGTCGGGCTTGCGGCCCTCCAGCTGATAGAGTGACAGCGTGAGTGGTTCGCGTAGCGTGAGCCGTCGGGCCTGCGGCCCTCCAGCTGATGGAGTGACAGCGTGAGTGGTCCCCGTAGGGCGGGCCGTCGGGCCTGCGGACCTCCAGCTGATAGACTCACAGCGTGAATGACTCGCGTAGGACGTGCCGTTGGACCTGCAGTCATCAGGTTGATAAGACTGAGAGTATGAGTATACCCCTCGGGTTCGCGTAAGGCGTGCCGTCGGGCTTGCGGCCGTCCGGTTGATAGACAGAGAGTGTGAGTCCCTCCGGTTCACGTAGTGCGTGCCATAGTGCCGTCGAGCCTATGGCTCTCCGGTTGATAGACTGCATGGGTTGATCCTTTGGGCCCTCGGTTCGCGTCGGACTTTCCGTCAGACCTGCCTGCGGTCTTCCGGTTGGTCGACTGACAATATGAGTGTATATTTTATAGTCTCGAAATTCGACTTGTATAATGTGTGCAATATAAAAAATTTACCTTGATATTCTCAATAAACCAAATTGATTGATATATTCCTTCTTAACAGATCTCTGTTATCTAAGGTATTGTATGAACAACACGTCCATTTGAGACACTTCGGGCATTCAAGCTGACATTTTTTTAGTGTCGGATTTCTAGAAATATCTATTCAGCAGGGATTCCCCTCTCGATACACATAAAATAATGTATTGCATATTACAAACAACAACTTTTATCTAGAATAAGTAGGTGTAGTATCGGAAATTAACTTAACAATTGCACTAAAAACTTGTAAATAAAATAAGTAAAAAAAGTTTTAATTTAAACGGTTTTTATTGCACCAAAAACTAGAAAATAAAAATTAGTTGTAACTAACCGTAGATGCTACTTTCTGTAGATTAGTCACGTGAAACTATTATCACCGTAGTCTTCCCAAGTTGGATGCTGAAAGCCACGTTTAGCCTCTATGTCAGTGGATTAAGCGTTACCTAATCGGAAACTCTTACCAAACTAAAATAAAAACGTGGGGCGTCATTATAAAGAAACATACAAGTTCAAAATATGAAATTGTAGCTTTAATTTTGCAATTAATCATCCTTCTGTTCCAACACTTCTACGGAGGTAAATAAATTTTATCAAAGCCAGAACAAAACTTATTACACTATTGCTGTCTTGATTTCTATGTTTGTTTTTAAATAACTATAGTGACTTTATCACAATTGCGTACGCCCCACGTTTTTATTTCAGTTTGGTAAGAGTTTCCGATTAGGTAACGCTTAATCCACTGACATAGAGGCTAAACGTGGCTTTCAGCATCCAACTTGGGAAGACTACGGTGATAATAGTTTCACGTGACTAATCTACAGAAAGTAGCATCTACGGTTAGTTACAACTAATTTTTATTTTCTAGTTTTTGGTGCAATAAAAACCGTTTAAATTAAAACTTTTTTTACTTATTTTATTTTATATATAAATATTACATCTAGCTATTTTATTACAATTTACACAAGTATTTGAAAATTCGAGCCTTTGCCCAAAAGTTGACCGTCGTTCATCTTTTGGCCCGAACACACAATATTGGAACCATAACTTGACCAGCAAATATCTCATAAAATAAATAAAAAAAACTATTCTTTATAATATACACAATAGAGATATTAGTCTAAAATCTATACTGAAGTGAATCAAGGAAATAAAAGCAATATTCGATTTTTTACGTAATTAAAAGCTTAAATTTTTGAGGGCTTTTCTTAATAAGGATCCCATATAAAACGCAATTTTGGCGCGAAGCGCAAACTCGACGACCGCTCACTGCCTCGTGCGTGGCTTAATTGTCTGGGAATTCGCATGCGACACTCGATATAGTGCTCCCGCGTGTGAGAAAAATACTCCCAGGGGTGTAAAATTATTCCTGATTTAATTATTTACATTTTTAGACCTATCAGTCAACTTCTGGGTGGCAGTCATCTATTGGTGCTTTTACCCTAGGATGTTTTTTTATAGCTAGGGTTAGTTTTAATGTTTATAATTACATAGTTATTTTCTTTAAACACGTATTTTATACCATTCGTCAGAAGAAAACCCAAAGATGTAAACTTGCATTATTTCATAATCAAGCCATTTTATAACTCAATTTTGGTTTTATCACTACCTTAACACCTCAAACCTTGAGTTCACATACAGTTATATTTGAAACTAGATGTTATGGTTTTTAGATTTATTTTAGATTTTAATTTAGATTTCATCTAGTTTTAGTTTAGTTATACTTTTTAAATTTAATTTTGTATGTAATTGTAGTTTGTTTATAAACATAAACCTAACCAAACTGTTTTAGCCATATCGTCAAACAATTTTCAACTTTGTTCGTTATTTGCTGAGACCTTATTTCTACGAATGAACTTTTGACAGTTTACAAATGAGCCTTATATAATTAAATATATGACGTAAAAACCATCGGTTAATGGTGTTCTTACCCTCATATTAATAAGGATTAATCTATTACTGTCAAAATTCATTCTTAGAAATCGAAAATTTTCATATTATGCACGACATCTAGCACGAAGAAATTATTACTAAAATGTAGATCAAGCAATTTTTGTACAGAACTACTATTTAATAAATTGCAAAGAACTTCAAAGAGTACCTAGATCATTTGGCACGATGCAAACGTTTTATAATGGGCACGTATCACAATACCTAAAATTGAAATACCTAATGGTGTTTTGACCTAAATTTGACCTAACGTTAGGTTTTTTAATTTTTGGTATTGTGATAGATACCTACCAGTTTCATATACTTAAAACTTCATAGTGATGATAGTTTTGACAGTTCGAAAAACCCTAAAAAGATGTTAATTTGACTTGCCATTAATCATACCTATTATAATTGGGGGCAGATGCTGAGTCCGAGCTTATAATATTGTCGTGTTTAATATTTATTTTATTATATTTCTCTTTCTTTTCTTTGTGTACCTATTGTATTTCTCTTGTATGTTTTTTTTGTATCGGACGCGACAATAAATGTATTTTTAATTATTATTTTTCTTTTTATAATTACATTTTTTTCATACTTTCATCATGTTCATTTTATTCTTAGTAATTACCATACGTTCTTACGTTACTTACGTTGTAAAAAAATATGTAATGGTTCAAATGAGAACCAAAATGAAATATATTCGGAAAAGCACGCAAATACAATTTTATGTTTAAAAAGTTGTAACGACCCGATAGACCCCTTTATAGAACCCCTCTTATAAATACTTTAAAACTACTTAGTCGACTCTCCTGCTTTTAAAGTTTTGGCCCTGATGAAGTGTGATCGTCTAGAGATTGATGGTGGATCCTAACATTGTCTCATAGTAACCTAGAGTCTTTGACAATAACAGAATATGTGGAGCTTGTGGAGATAAATAATAATGCCTAAACTAAAGAATAAAGAAGTGTATTCGCAAAGATTAAAACAAGATTATTAATAATTGTTCAAACAGTCACATTAAGATAAACATTTCTAATGTAAAGAAGTATGTAGATATTTATAGTGGGTGGCATAGCAAAACTCAATTAATCAAATAGGAATCCTATTAATAACTTAAAATATAAATTTATAATGTAATTCACTAATATTATAGAAGCACCACCTGCGGAGAGAGATAGGCAAACATGAGAATTTAAAATATAAATATTTAGTATATATGGTTAAAAAAAAACAATAATAAATAATTATTGTTTTTTTTTCCTAATCCACTACCAGCTATTTCTTGTCGCGGCTAACTTGTGATAGTCCATTCCTTTGATTTTCTGCCAGAGTTGCAAAGGAATTTAAATATATTTTACAACAAATGTACTCTTAAGTACTGAGTTAATATAATAAAATAGAACAATGGAAGATTAGTAAAAACCCCAACGTTGACGCTGACGAGAGTCCTACTGATGATGTCGTTGATCTCGGAGTAGCGTGACAGACGGCCGGCGCCTGAGGAACACGAGAGGCCGTGGTACCCGTATCGATCGACCGCAGCCCCACAAGAATAGCAGCTGTGGTCCTCGCAGATACCGACCCCAAGGTGGAGGCCGACGGCAATGCGTATAGTACTTGGGTCGATTAAGGTACCCGTGTGGGGTGAAGGGTAAATGCAATGTACTTGTACGTAGTCATTGACGCACTTTTTGTATTTTTTAAGACAGCATTTTCTACTCTATACAATGGCGAGTAGGCTAGAACGCACTTTGCTAGTCTGTGGCTATGAGTAAGCCAATTTCAAATTATCATTTTTTTTAACATATTGTGAAAACACAAATCAAATTATTTATTAACTAAATATTTTGATTTGTATTTTTAATTTTTCTCCAGTAGTCACACTACTTAATACTATATAAATTATAAATATTAGATGTCATATACCAAAGAAAAACGACCAAAATCACCTATGTCCGAGGTGGGGATCGAACCCACGTACTCAGCTTTCGCGGTTAAGACCGAGTGGCCGAGAGGTACAGGCATCAGCCGTGAAAGCTGAGTACGTGGGTTCGATCCCCACCTCGGACATAGGTGATCTTGGTCGTTTTTCTTTGGTATATGACATCGTATATGACTCTATATGCAATCCCTTACAAGGCTAGACGCCTTTGACCATTCTCTAAGGGCAAGCAATACATGCTTGCACCTCCTATTAGAATAGATTACAGTTTTCCAGAATAGCTAGAGAGAGCTGATGGTGCTGCCATCTATTGAACGTATTGTGAAAACACAAATCAAATTATTTATTAACTAAATATTTTGATTTGTAACTACTTTTTATTTTTCTGCAGTAGCCACACTACTTAATACTATATAAATTATAAATATTAGATGTCATAATATACCAAAGAAAAACGACCAAGATCACCTAACGTCCGAGGTGGGGAAAAAAATATCTAACGGATAATTTAAATATAGAGTTTTTATTTCATACAACAAGTAGTCCATACATTTGTTATATCTATGGGAATCTTGTAAACTATTGTTAGTACTTACATAATTACATACAATTTTAAACCTACCATTTTTTTATATGAGTACCTAATTGTCGCCCCGTTTAATACGTATAGCATAAACAACAATGTTATCGCTTCTTTTATGACAAGGCTTAACGCCGGACTATAATATCCCAGGTCGGGTCCTGTTTTAACCCAAAGTCTTAAATCTATCACCCATTTCTTTGACCCATGACAGCAATTTAGAGGTATCTTTAGCTATACCTCGTTTGACTTTCATAGAATCTTTGACTCTGTATTTTAGCACCGTCATTTCTTTGATAACATCTTGTGCAAGTGTACAGACTTCGCACGAAGCGGCTTCAGCGGAGATGGTCGGCGCGGGAGACAACGCGGCGCACACGCATGGTGGCTTGGACATCGTTCTGGCTATTTCATATTCAGGGTCTGACCACAACAAGTCGTCAGTTGCCTCCTTTAACCTAGCGTACACCCGCACCTCATACTCCTTGTCAGGGTAGGGAAGCGGTAATCTAAATTGACATCTATTAAAGGCACAACGTACTGTAGATGTGTCCGCCTGCTGCCATTTTCCATCGAATTCCAAGAGCCGAAATTCGACCTTATATACACAATCATTGCAGTCAATACGTTGACGGTAATGCTCCTCGTATGGTGTTTCTACACCAACACCGTACCACGTCAAAAGGGCTTCGTTTGATTCTGTATCCGATAATTCTAAAAATAAAGATATTACAGAACCCGGTATTACAAGTGAGTTAGTATTTAAGTTATACGTTTCATTATTACAAAATATTCTATTACAAGTCATGAGTGTCAACGAAATGTTTTGATTAACGAAAAATTTTTGATACCCTTTTATTTCGACATCAACCTTACATGTGTTGTTTATCTCTCCCGACTTGTCGCACAGCACTCTCATGCCTCTTTCTTTATCGTCAAGATCAGTATAAAACAGCCCGAACGTATATTTGTCTGTGCGATACAGCCACATACATTCCAGCACTTTCCAATCATGTATGTAGCACCTGAAATGCTCAGATTCCGGGTAATAGTCCACTGTAAGTACCATGTCCTCTGCAACTATTCTCTTATAAGATATTCCATTTTCGGAAATTGTCTCAACGCTTGTGCACCTATATTCTTGATCTTCTACTTGGTCCGCAATCGCTGAATACTTCACAGTTGTGCTATTAGCAACATTTGTCGGTGTTTCAAAAAGATTGTAACTTTTGAGCTCTAGAAATGAACTGGAGCGACCAGTGCAGAAAACCTCGAAATCATCTCCGAGTGCGACGTAATACTCAGGCTTGCCTCTTCTGTTTATTTTATGGTGAACTCTTGGAGACGTGACGGAGAATGCAGGAGACACGTAAACGATCAAAGATTCTTCGCAGCTGGTTTCACTGTCAATGCAAGTGAACGTATATCCATCTACGTTCAGGTTCTTTCGGACAGTCTGTACGGTAGTTGTATTGATCACGTCAGCTGGTAGATTTTTGTCATTTACTTTGATTCCAAGATTGAGGCTATTTCTGGAGGAGCAATGAATAATTAAGTCTTGTCCGTACGGTTTTCTGTAGACTCCGTTGTGCTCTTGCATGCGAGTGTTGATGGCTAGCTTAGGTGTTGCCTGGTGCGAGCAATCAGCGGCGGCAGACGGTACGCCCAGCAGCAACAACACTGCTAGCATGGTCACATCGCGAATTACACACATTGCGTGCTTGCGATTGAAGCTTGAAGCAAACTGCCTAATGAACCAGACTGCAGCTTATGCAGTAAATTTTGCTCAGTATTTCCTTGAGATAAATATTTGTGATGTTTTCAAGCGAAAATATAGTCTCTCCTCATTAGTTATATAAGGACATTTATTGCGGGCCAGTACGTCGTATTTTTTATAAGAGCTAATTATCAATAGATTACTACTTAACCCTTGCAGGTTTTTTGCGTAAATTTCACATTTATGTGATAGAACTAATCTAAATATGTAGAAAATTTAATTATTCACTGAACATTTCTTTTTATTTTGTAAATTTTCATAATTTATGGGTCAATTTTAGGATATTTCTACTCCGAATGAGAATGGGACAAAATGTCCCGTGGATTTTTTCTATTTTGTTACCATTTTCCATACACTTTGTATAGCGGTAAAAAAAGGAATCCGGAAAATATAAGAAATTTTGGGACATTTCTTTTTTGCTTTTTTGGATAGAAAGAGCTTGAGATTCCAAATAGAAATTTACCCATAAATTATAAATTATGAAAATGGACAAAATCTAATGAAATGATACACAAAATTGATAAGTTTTCCTAGCAGAAATCTTAGAGCACCATTTTTTTTAAACAGTCGCAATCAGATTTATCGGAGGAGCTCCGGTGCTCAAAAATTAACATCTCATCAACTCATCAGCAGGCTCATCTGAGCCCTAAGCCTTGGCAATAAATGTACCTACGAAGAACAATACCAAGATCTTTCCATGAGAACATTCCCAATATATGAAACTTCTATTCAGAAGATTGCTAATCTCGCGTGGTTTTCGGGAATCTGTTCATCCGTGAAATTTCCGAGTGAAGCGGAGGGGCCAGGGTGCTCATAAACATTAGCCTCTCCGATATATATGCCGGTGACTGTACATGCAGGATTACTGGAGTAGATACGCATGGAAGGGTTAAGCTTTTCCTGTTTGCGCTCCACTTAAATATGTATGCATGTAATATGATATTAAATAATCCGTTACGACTTCCTTCCTGTTCCTGTTGAGACGGCTGGACCCTGGGGTTCGCAGGCAAAACATTTTATAACAAGTCCTGGGCAGGTGATTGCGGGATAGGGGCGATCCAAGGTCTTGTTCGTACCTACCAACATAAACATCTTTGGCATTCCAACGCGGCAATGCAGGGAGTATTTTTGGAACCTTTGGACCGGGTACCATTCCTAGGAAATATGCTAGATATGTAGTTTTTTCTTGTTTTTACTTTTATTTCTATTTTTAAGAGTTTATTATAATATATATACACTTTATTAAGAGTACAGTGCACTTTATTAAGAGTAAATCTAAAACGAGCGAATATGTTAACAGTGGTTAGTACAGTTAATTCATAATTGACAACATCTTTTGAATTCGACAAAAAAGTAGAGATAACCAGGATATCGGCACGTTTGTCTGTTAAGAAACCTTTAATTCTATATCTTAAAGCCATACTGTCTTCAATTATTTCTTTTGTGAACTGAGAAGCTTCACAAAGATTTGTTTCAGCCCTCGGCGTGTGCAGCGGTGCGCCGCACGCGCACGGCGCTCAGGGTACTTAGACAAGTTGCCAATCGCTAGCGCTTCATCGTTAATCGCAGGTAACTGTCTTTGTCACACTAATATGATAGAGTGACAGAGAGGGAAAACTACGATACGCTACTAAGCGCTAGCGATTGGCAACTTGGCTTAGCATCCTGGGCTCGGTGCGCTCGCGCACAGCCGACGGCTCCGACCACACGCGGTCGTCTGTCGCGTCCTCGTGTCTCGCGGACACCTGCACTTCGTACTCAATATCCGGGTACGGGAGAGGCAACCTGAACTTACGCAACCCGTAATCAAACAACATCGACGACGTGTCCGCCTGGCGCCAATCTTGGAATCCCGTCTGCCGAAACTCCACTCTAAATACGCAATAATCGCAAAAATCTGTGCCCCGTCTGAATCAGATACCCGTACAGTCTTCGTGAGCCACATTAGGACAGCTCCATCTGGTTTTCCTGATGCACTAACAGCCAAAACTGGATCTACTTTTATAATCGAGTTGTAACTCATATTATAAGTTTCTTTGTAACAAAATACTTCATTACAAGTTGTGAGCGTAATAGAAAGATTCCGATTAAACGAATAAGAATTTCACCGTACAATTTGAGGTCTATCTTACACGTATTGTTTATCTCACTACGAGTATCGACGCAAAGTTTCGTGACTTCGTGTGTGTTTACATCACCAATTTCTGTATAAAGCAAATCGTACCTAAACGAGTCAGTCGGATACTGCCAAACACACTCCAACACTCGCCAGTCACGTATAAGACACCTGAAATGCTCACTCCTCAGATAATAGTCCACCATTACAATTAAGGTACTGATCATCATACTCTTCATCGTATACCCTTTTTTTGTCCCGGCACCAATACCACAGACGTTCTACTTTATCCGTCTGTACACGCCACCTCACTGACGTCTTATTAATGACTTCTGTTTGAAGATGTTCGTGACGCACTTTAATCCGTAGAGATGAACTGTCAGAGCTGCTACAGAGGACCTCATGCTCCTCCCCGAGAGGCACAAAGTATTTATCGTAATCGTAATGTTCTTTACTATGCTCAACCCCTCTCGACTTTACGGTCATGTTGGGACGATGAGGAACATTCACAAAGTTTCTACCGTCACCTAACAGCGCTGTCAAGGCCAGAAGCCTTACAGCAAGATTATTCTTCATCTCAAAGAACGACGCAAAAACGCGAGTGAATAGATCATGCGCGACTGCACTACTGGTGCACTAAACTGTATGTTAATAATCTGACCTTTTAATGTTAAATATTTTGCTTATTCGTATTCGAACTTCCTTATAGTTGTTTATAAGTTTCCGTATAATTTTCCTCCATATTTCATAAATAATTTCACGGATGAACGGATTCTCGAAAAACACGCGGGGTGAGCAATGTAACGTAAATGTAAGAGAAGTTTCATAAATCGGCAATGTTCACATGGACAGATCTTGGTATTGGTGTTCGTACATTAAATTTATTGCCAAGCTTAGAGTCAATTCCTACGAAACTCAAGTATGGCCCGACATGCACTTGGCCGGTTTTTATTTATTTAATCTACATTTTTTATAAAAATCTAAGGTAAAATGGTAAATTAAACATTAAGTACTAGACATTATTTTTTAAATATTTTTGTAGTATTGAAGAAATATATTTTTTTGTACACTCAAAAATAGACTTCAATCCTCAATCCATGTAAATGTTATTACATCATTTTTTTTAATTTCTCATATGATTACACACATTGTGACATAACATACATACTATTAGACAAACTATTACTATTGATAATATCGTCAGGCGACTTCTAAATCAACTAAAACTTGCATGGTGGTAATCCTTTTACCCTAAAATTAGTAATCTGTCAGCCATTTCTTTTGATTTCGATAGTAATTTGGTGATCTCATTAATTTTGGCCCGCTTTTTCTTTAGCTCTTTAACTTTGTGTATTACAGCCAAACTCTCAGAGATCGCGTCTTCTGTTAATATACAAGCTTCACAGGAAATTACTTCTTCTATTTTTCGAGTGTGGTTCGCCTGCCTAGCGCATGCTACTCTGGATTCCGTGTGCACAAGTTTCAACTCAGGCTTTGACCACATCCGGTCGTCTGGTGCGTCTTCGTGTCTAGTTGACACTCGCACCACGTACTCGGTATCCGGGTACGGCAGGGCCAAGGAAGACGTGTAGTACCCATGTTTATCACAACTCAATGTTGTCATTCCCTGTCGCCATTCAACTCTAAATTCCCTCAAGAGAAACTCTACCTTATATGCAAAAGAGTGACAGTAATCCTCATCCAAATTGATTCGATATTCAGGTGGTATCCATATAACCGCACTGCTCCAAACCAAAACAGCCTCATGTGGAGTTATTTCTGATATTCCAAAACCCAATGTCCTTAGTTTTATAATCGAATTCGTGTTCACATTAAACGTTTGATTGTAACAAACACTGTAACAAGTTATAAGTGTGAATGACAGGTTTTGATTGAAGAAAAAGCCGTGGTTGAATAATTTGCCATCCCATTTACACGTACTATTTATGTCACCTGGGGTATCGACGCAAAGCAGTGTTTCTCCATCGCTTTCATGGTTATAAAGTAATGTAAATGTAAATCTGTCACTTGGGTATAGCCAGGAACATTCTAATACGCGCCAATCGTGAATGACGCACCAGAAATGTTTACCTTGGGGATAATGGTCTACTGTCAGTAATATGAACTTTGAAACTTCGATTTCATCTCCGTTGGCCATGATACCTATTCCTGAGCACCTATACCAATGATCTTCAACACGATGACCTTGGAAACGGTAGTTCACTGACGTACTGTTGACGGCATGTATCAGTGACTCATGGTCGTAGTCGGTAATCCTGAGAGAGGCCCCCTCATGGCCGCTGCAGGTCACTTCGTATTCGTCACCAAGAGGCACGAAGTACCAGATCTGGTCATCTAGCAGTATTTTGTGCTTAACTCTTGGTGAATGAACAGTTATAGCAAGCGTGACTTGAACAGTCACTGAATCCTTACAACCGGTTTTGTTATCCATGCAACTATAAACATATTCACCTACATTTGCATTGTTTACATTTAGCTGAACAGTGGATGTGTTAATTACGTTTGCTGCTTGTAATTTCTCGTTTACTGTCATAACAACATTTGTAGCGTTACCGTTACATTGCACAATTATTTCTTCCCCGTATAATTTCACGCACGGTTCCATTTCCATGTAGTATGGTATGTTGGAAAGTATTGTTATTTTGGGTGTTAGTTGGTTCCTCTTGCATTGGTTGGCGTGGGAACCGCAGGCCTTGCCCAGGACCAGTAGTACAGCCAGCGCCAGTATCCTCACAGCAGGAACAGTTTTCATGACACACGACTGAACAGCTCAGATGTGAAAATAAAACTTAACAAGCCTAAGCTTAAGATTATTTCCTGACGAGTTTCCTTATGATTAACTATTTAATTTTCCTGTATGCAATGTGCCTTGCATTATATCAGATATGAACAAGTGGCGTGACTTTAGACGAGTCAGTCACTTTTTTTTTGTTGTTGTTATGTCGCGTCACCCAGTTGTATAGTTTTCTAAAAGAAAATATCCCGAAAGCTCTACTATCATAATAAGTGGGTGACCCGCTTTAAAAAGGACACGTAGCTGTCGAAAAATTCAAAGTTTTGTTAAGCTTCATGCTATTAACTGTAAGTTTACCTAAGGGTGATCAAGGACAGGTAACCATGGCAACGATTGACGTAAAAAAAGTGATTGGCCCAGCTATGCAATATAATACTGGTAATCATCAAGCTTGAATAATTGAATGGTCAATTTGTCAGTGGAAAGATAGGGTGGGTGGTGACAAATATATTCTTACTGCCGTCACCACACGACCTTTACTTCATCATCATTATCATCATCAGCCTATGTTAGTCCACTGCTGGACGTAGGCCTCTCCTATTAACTATGCATATAGACGCATTAGGAGGTAAATGCCCATAATCGCCACGCTGGGCAAGCGGATTGGCGATCGCAGTAATGTGTCCACTATGATGACGCTGCTGCCCATCATCAATCTTGTAGAATGGTCAGTGACACTTCAATCCCTTAGTCGACTCTTACGATACCCGCAGGAGGAGTTGGGTTGGTGACAAATGTATTCTTACTGCCGTCACCACACGGCCTTTACTTACTATATTCGAAAAAGCTCCAAAATTGTGTACATATTTATGATGTTCTTAATCTACAGGAACAGTCAAGCAGTTTGTGCTTGGTACAATACGTAATTAATTATTGTTATTTTCCTGAAGCCACAAATACGATATGAGCAAAAACAATTATTTTATAAATTAAATTAATTAGGTTCTGGCTTTATCTCGCGGAAAAATAATTTAGTTATTTATGTTCAAATAGCTTCCAGATCATAAGTTACTCTTTTTTAAGTGACGAAGGTAGACAACTGAGCTCTCAGCCCACCTGATGGAATGCGGGAACTGAGGCCCATGGATATGATTCAAGTATTTTTCAGATTTTTATCAGTATTTTATTAGAATTTTTTTAACGATTTTTCACCAAATACACTTTATGAGCTTAGAACGAACAAAGTTTACACAATAATATAGCTGTTTGTAGAAAAACTTGAACGAATGTCAACAGCAATCATCCATATTTCTTAAGTTTTTTGAAAATCTCTCTTGACTTCGAGAAATAATTGGATATCTCCTGAATATCACCAAGCTTGTCCTTCAAAGATCTTTTGATCGTTTTCAACGCAAGGTTTTGCTTTATCGTATATTCCGCTAAGGAACAAGCTTCACATGAAGCTGTTTCAGCGCCAGTGGTCTCCGCCGGAGTGTGGAGCGGTGCGCCGCACGCGCACGGCGCTCTGGGCTCCGTGCGCACGCGCAGAGTCTCTGGCTCCGACCACACGCGGTCGTCTGTTGTTTCTTTAAACCTGGTGAAAACTCGCACTTCATATTCCGTCTCTGGGTTAGGAAGGGGGAGTTCAAACTGACAATCACCATAACTTTCACAACGCACGGAAGAGGTGTCTACCCGTCGCCATTTACCTTCAGATGACAACCGAAATTCCACTCTATACTCGCAAGTTTCACAACTGTATGTATTAAAGATCGATGGGTATTCTTGCGGGTCATTCCATATCTCTGCACCATACCAGTCCAGCACAGCGCTGTAGGAATTTGTTCGAGAAATTCCCAAAGCATTAACAGATCCCAGTTGGATAATAGAGTTCGTATAAATGCTAAACGTTTCATTATTACAAAAAAATGTGTTACAAGTCATGAGTATTAATGTAATATCTTCGTCGGCGATGAAGGATTTTCGCTCTCGGATTAATATTGAAATATCCCTCTTACATTTGTTATAAGATTTATAGGGCACATCGTAACAAAGCATTATCACGCCTTTATCTTCAAAGTAAGGATCGATATAAAATAACGTATACGTGAATTTGTCACTGGGATATCTCCAACTACACTCAAGTAATTGCCAGTGGTGTATAAAGCAGCGGAAATGTTCACTCTTCGGATAATTGTCCGATATAACAACTATTTCATTTTGACTGTTCGCTTTTCTCTTATCGTGGCACCAATACATTATATCATCTACGCTGTTCGCATGGGTCTTGTATTTAACCGTTGTAGTATTAACAGCTTCTGTATGCAATTGGACAGTAAAATGCTCAATTTCAATGCTAAGAGATGAACTATTGTGTCCACTGCAAATCACCTCATAATCCACTCCTATAGGCACGAAGTAATTATCAATATCCACATCATCTATCTTATAATGAACTTCGCTTGAGTTGACAAACATTGCAGGTTTCACATTAAGAGTTAAAGTGTTTTTATAACCTGTTACACTATCGATGCAAATGAATTTGTAAGGTCCTATGTTTGGCTTGCTTAGACGAAACTGGACGATGGTTGAATTGATGGAGTTAGCTTGGAGAGGTTCCCCGTTGACCGTTACTTTGAGGTTCGCTGAGTGCTTGGCAGAGCAGTGTAGGATTAAATCTTCGCCGTAGGGGAGCACATCCCACTTTCTGTTACTTGTTATTTTCGGTGGATTAGCTAGCGCCCCGCCGGCCAGCAAAGCCGACAACACTAGCGCTACCATCCATGTGACACATTCACACATCACACACAAATCAAGCAACGCTTTTAATAAACTGAAAACTATTAGAGCTTCATCTAAGTTTAAGGAAGACGGCTCGTAAATGATCGAGTCAGTAAAGTATATAATATTTTAATTGGCACTGGAATTTCCTTATGTTTGTCCTCGAATGCACATGATAATTGGCATGTAGTAGTCTCCTTATCTTATGCATGTAAACGTCGGTTTGAACAAACGGGACAAAGATATGTGGCCGCTTAGTCCAAAATACGTTATATCGGCAGTAAGAATACATTTGTCACCACTCCAACTCTTCCCGTAGGTATCGTAAGAGTCGACTAAGGATTGAAGTGCCGCTGACCATTATTTGATAGAAGATTGATGATGGGCACCAACGTCGTCATGGACACATTACTGCCATCGCCAATCCGCGTACCCATCGTGGTGATTATCGCTTTTTCCACCTAATACGTCTATACGCTAAGTCAAGGAGAGATCTACGTCCAGGAGTGGAATGAGATAGGCTGATGATAACCCAGAATAAAATATTTATAAAGCTGTTTTCATCGGGATTCGAACTCGGGACCTCCAGCTTCGCAGGCGAAGTCACTTCCAACTATGCTGGGTCCGTCATGAACGATAGATTATAATTATTATCGTTATAATAAGTACTTTTAAGTACTTTTGGATTGTAATCGCAACTTGATAATATTCGTATCTGCAGACTCTACGTCTGTAAGATAAAACTGTGATTCATGTTGTACCGACGCCAGCATATATATGGGACCGGCAAAGGTGCTACAAAATATCTAAACATGTCATCTAACGCAGTGAAAATAGGGGTCTGCTCAGTTATTTGTGAGTACCCTGGGCGCTCCTGTATTACGATGCTGATGGCGACTGTAGTCCGTATACCGAACCTAATCTACCGTCAGTTATGGCCAGAGATCGGACAAATGTGCGTCATTGTTCGCAATAATATGGACATGACTACAAAGTTGAATAAATTATTTTTTCTGAAAATTATTCTTTTTTAAATTATCTTTGTTAAATTAACTAAAAGAATTAATGAACAAGCCCTATTTTCTAGGTGTTCACAATTACCCCTCTCTCCCCTATGTGTACTTACGTAGTATGACATATACAGGGTGTTGGTTTCGATTTGCGATAAATTAGACAGGTTACTTGGGCCATTAATAGAAGTTGTCTGGTATATTGGCTTTTGGAAAATTCGATAAAAAATATTTTATTTTGTTTTCATACATAATAAATGAAATAGTAAGTGTGAGAGAACCTTAAGAATAAAATAAAAGTTAATCTCAGGTGACTGACAGCACATGTCAAAATAAGTAACATTAGAATGTAATAAAGGTTGCAATACACATGTTCAGTGATTAAACTTATTTTTTAATAACTCAATAGCGGTAAGAGTTAAAACACTAGTTTCTTAGAGAAATTAATTATATTTGACCTAAATAAGCTTCCCTTAAAGTTATAACTTATAGCATATGAAGAAAAACACGCTGTATAATTACATAGACCTTTCAGCGTAGTGTTTGTTTGTTTTCTACGAAATGTCGTAATGCCGAGATAGTGACAGAATTAGATTATGCAAGAAGATAAAAATCATATATTTCATCGTGACATTTTAAAAATGCATTATAATGTTTATAGGATAAGATTAAGTCTCCAAATCATTGTGAGTAATCATAAGAAATGCAACATAAACATATTATATCACGTATGTGTTTATTTGTTTTATATAACGACAGTAGCAAATATTTCCCCCAAAATATGAAAACAGTTTGTTAGCGTCGACGATTTCTCTACATATTTCGACCCATTAAGGGGATCCTCAACGGGAGTAATACGGGCTAAGGAGGATAACAAGTAACCGGCTCCAATAGGGATGATGACTGTAGTTAAAATAAATTATTTAAAAACGAACCTTACCTTAAAACCTTAAAACGACGTCATCATAATTCAGCCGTTATTCGCCCACTGCTGAGCATAGGCTTCTCTTCTTGTACGCCACTGGTCCCGGTCCCGAGCTAACCTCATCCAAAAGTGACACGCAATCTTTCGAATAACGTCCACCCATCGAACGGTCGGAAGCCCTGCGCTTCTCCCATCTGAAAGCGGCCACTAATCCGTTAACATTTTGGTCCACCTGCCATCACGCTGCCTGGCAATGTGTCCTGCCCAGCTCCACTTCAGTTTGGTAATAACGTCTCCGACGTCTTGCACTTTCGTGCGACGTCGAATCCCGGTATTCCGCACACGGTCTTGTAGCTTGATGCCGAGCATGGCGCGCTCCATGGCTCTTTTTGCTACTCTTATTTTATGCATAGCCTCCTTAGTGAGCGTCCATGTCTCGGCACCGTATGTCATGTTCGGCAGGACACATTGATTAAAGAGGCGGGTTTTCAGGTATTGTGGAATGTCAGTGGGTTTGAGGATATCCACTAGTTTGTTAAACGCCACCCAACCCAGCTGGATTCTCCTGGAGATCTCCGTTTGTTGATGTTTTTTGTCAAAAGATAGAGTCCAAGATACACGTATTGCTCGACCACCTTCAGGTTTCCGTTCCCAAACATTATGGTTGGAATAGAATCACTAGAGATATTCGTCATAACTTTAGTCTCCGACATATTCATCTTAAAACCTACCTTCATGGAAGCTCGGTAGAGGTTCTGGATCATACCTTGGAGATCATCCAGGTTTTCATCATAATAATATATGATAATATGATGATGAAAACGACGGCTGTCTGGAAAAACTATAATAATTCATACCCTCAGAAGACTTTACATAGCCAATTAAGTAGTTGTGTGTTCTTGAGAGCCTGTCTCAATTATTAAGAACTGTTCACTGATGGTCCAATGATTTTTATTTGCCATCATTGTCACATTCTGTCAAGTATACAACTCGTGCGAAAGTGATGCGTACCACAATAAACGGTAAAATCGGCCAAGAGCATGTCGGACCATGCTCAGTGTAGGGTTCCGTAGTTATTCAAAAACGGCCGAGCCTATTATGTTAGAAATAGTTTTATTTTCAAGTATTAGTTTGGGTTGGCAACGCGCATGTGACACCCCTGGGGTTGCAGGCGCCCATAGGCTACGGTGACTGCTTTCCATCAGACGGGCCGTATGCTTGTTTGCCACCGACGTGGTATATAAAAATTCCATAAGGTCCATATTCATGTTTTTTTGCATATTTTTTGGACCCATGAAGCAAAATTTAGAGGGGGGACACAAAAGTTTTTCTGTAGCGGCTATCTTCGAAAATACTGACTTTAGAAAAAAACTTTCGTATGGTACATAATAATATATTCTTTTTAAAATACATATTCAACGATATCCCATACTACAGTTTTACAGCAAAAAAAATCATCCCCAATTTATATGTACCCAATTTTTTTTAATAATGTATACTACGACTTTGTTGGCGTGATTAATATGCATACCTGTGACAAATTGCAAATTTCTAGTACAATCGGCCTATGAGCTATGCTGCGGACAGACAGGCGGACAGAAGAACAGATACGGCAAAACTATAATGGTTCCTAGTTTCCTAGTTTTCCTACGGAACCCTAAAAACGAGGCCATATATTCGGCCTAGTGGTTGACTGGTAGAAAATGCTATTTAGTCCATTTAAACATTTTTCTGTGTTCGTGCAATGAAGTTTAATAAATAGATGAATTAAATAAATATTGACCCCTGTTCTATGAAAAAAAAAATCGTGCGTTCTAGCCTCCTTCCCCGTTGTGTGTAGGTAACAAAAAATTCTGTCTTCAATAAGATAGAATGTTAGAAAAATAAGATACATTGTCAAGAAAGGGGTATACGGGGCGTAAATTTAGTAGACATGTGGCAACATATTTAAGTTCATTTACATAAATAAATACATAACTTTTGGCGGCCTGTTTCAGAATCCCTGAATATATCATCATACAAATTAATAGTGATCGGAACTTTCTTTGGGTGCAAAACTTTAAGGAAACTTGTCAAGTTGAAAGCGCACATTTACATCCATGAAACATACATATCTTCACACACAGATATTGTAAGTTCTAGACTCCAAGATTTCCAATAGAAACGGAAACAGATTTTTCAAGCATCCTCTATTTTTATTTACGTATTTTTCTTGGCTAAAATGTTCCGACATTGATTTTTTAAATTTTAGCACCCATAGCTCCGATTCCCATTCCCAATCATGAAGTAATTCAGTCCGCAACGTTAGATGTCGATACTCGTACGTAATATAGATTATCGCGAGTATAAAACACAGACCTATCTGTGAGTTAGCCATCAGTCAATCCACCATGCTTGCAACGACACTTGCCTTACTTGGGGTCGTCCTAGGCGCCCTGTTTTTATACTTAAAGATAAAAAATCAATACTGGCAAACCAGAGGAGTTACTACCCCTAAACCTCTGCCACTTCTCGGAAACTACGCCAATTTCATCTTGCTGAGGAAAAATCTTTTCGATACGATAACTGATATTTGTGAGCAGTTCCCTAAGGAACCCTTCGTTGGTGCTTATTATGGGACGGAACCGGTTCTCATCGTCAAAGATCCGGAGCTCTTGAAACTCGTCGTCACTAAAGACTTCTATTACTTCAACAGCCGGGAACTTGCAGCCCACACAGAGAGGGAAATCGTCTTTAAGAATGTGTTAAGCGAGTACGGGAATACCTGGCGGGTTATCCGGCAAAACCTCACCCCGATCTTCACATCAGCTAAGTTGAAAAAGATGTTTCACTTAATTCAAGATCGCAATGAAGACTTTGAAAATTTTTTGGCAATAGAAACCGCCGCTAAGTCAACTCATGATGTCAGAAGCTTTATGGGGAAATATACCATGGACTGCATGGGTTCATGCATATTTGGACTCGAAACTAAAGTAATGATAGACCAAAAAGACAACCCTTTTCTAATAATCAGCGACCAAATTTTTGACTTTCGTCCGCACTTAATATTAAAGTACATCGTAAGATCTATCTGGCCAACAATTTTCTATGGCTTAGGCATGATTGCTCTTAATCCAGATGTGGCGAATTACTTCAATAAGCTAATCGGAGATGTCTTCTCCGATAGAAAGCACACTCCAGGCTCAAGGAATGACTTCATCGATTTCATTCTTGGCTTCAAGAAAAGCAAATACATAACGGGAGATGATATAAAGAGTCTTAAATATGGAACTGAAGGAAAAGACAAAGTGAAGGTGGAAGTCAATGATGATTTGCTTGTCGCGCAAACGTTTATATTCTTCGTAGCTGGATTTGAAACTTCCGCAGCAACTATGAGCTACACTTTGTATGAGATTGCCAAGCATCCTGAAATATTGAAGCGAGTTCTAGACGAAGTTGATGAGTACTTGGAGAAAACGGGAGGGAAGATTACGTATGAATGTGTGACTGATCTGCCTTACCTAGAAGCTTGCGTGGATGAGGCGCTCCGCATGTATCCGGTACTAGGAGCGCTGACCCGCGAGGTGGTGGAGGACTACCGTCTCCCGTCGGGTCTGCTGCTGGAGAAGTACACGCGCGTGCACATCCCGGTGCAGTACCTGCACATGCATCCGGAATACTTCCCGGAGCCTGAGCAGTTCCGTCCAGAACGGTTCTTGGGAGCCAATAAGAATGACATCAAGCCTTACACGTACTATCCATTTGGAGATGGGCCAAGGATTTGTCTGGGTGAGTGAGCAATTTGATGTACGATTCATTATTATATTAGAAGTAAGCTTGCGCTCTGTATGAATTTGCTGTTAAAACAAAAAACATAATATGAAGGTTGTAGATTTAACATTAATGTTCTTTTTGCCGAGTGCTCATGCCACGTTAGCAATCTTTCATTAATGGGCAAAAAAAGTAAGAAGTGTTAATATCACCACTACAAAAATGCAATTCCAAGCTATCGATAATTTCATCAATACAATTTTGTCCATGAATATAAGTTTGGCAAATAATTGGTGTGACAGTACGTTGCATCAAAACAGACTCCCTGTTCGTTACCTGAGCAATTCTTTTTATTTTTGCCACTAAAATGAAATATGAAATTTTAGGTAAATTTTATACTATTTCTACTCAGAATCACAGCAGCCGATTCCATTTCCGTCGAAAAAAAAAGTGTCCCATGATTTTTTTTCCTATTGTGTTACTATTTTCCATACACCTTCTATGGTGGTAACACAAGAGGATATTCGTAATATGTATGAAATTTTTGGGCCAGTTTTTTTTTCGCCGGAAATGGAATCAGCTAGTGATTCTGAGCAGAAATAGTATAAAATTTACCCAAATTTTCATATTTCATTTTAGTGGCAAAAATAAAAAGGACGCTAACGCAAGCTCACCTACCGTATTATACGTAACAAAGGAGGGAAGGAATCTTTCTCGCAGCGACATGCCGTCGCATCCTGCGACCATATATAACATGAACGTCTAATGCCGTCTCAAAAATGCCCCCAAAACAATTGTTCAATTGTGCCAAGTTGGGCAGAACATAGCGCGTTTCTTAACACCGCGCATATTTCAGCGCAACATCTTTGACAAATGTTTATAGAATATAGCCAATAAAAACTTTGATGGACCAATCACAAAATTATTTTTAAATGACGGTTTAAATTTTAAAGGTTGATGATGATATTCATTACCGTGATGCATTGAAGATGGGGTGACACTTGTCAACTAAATTCAGGACCGTTTTTGAAAGGCAATTTAATATGGCGTGCGGCTTCCATGTTTTATTTGTTCGTAGGTCGCATCAATGTGCTAAGCCTACTGCAGCTGTAACATGAGTTGGCAAGTAAAGTTTACGTTAGGTTTTACCAGGCCTGTCCAACTAGCGCGTGGGTTTGAACTGTCGGAACCACCCAGGTAGCCATCAGTGGCCTATTTCACCATAATTACAAGTCTGACAATTGTAAAATATCACTGTTACTGACGTCACAGGCCTCCGTAGGCTACAGCTACCGCTTACTATCGCACGGCCCATGTGCTTGTTTGCCACCAACATAAAATTATTACTAACAACGTTATTATAACGTCAATAAACTGCTTTTTATTTTCCGAAACCCGTGACAATTGTCGCAAGGTTTAGTACAATTTTTATTAAATCTTGACATGAGGTCCGGCATATGTCGGAATTTCGCTACAATTGTCGTGTTTTTTGTGACAATTGTAATTTTGCTTCGCAAAAAGTAGTTATTTACTGCTGATTTATTAAAGTTCCTGCACTACATTTTATGTTGGTGGCAAACAAACGCACAGACCTTCTGATGGTAAGCGGTAACTGTAGCCTGTAGCGTCCCCAATTGGAGAAACAGTAAATTTACAATTGTAGCACTTGTCAAGGTGGTGAAATTGGGGCCAGGATGCTTAGCCAAGTTGCCAATCGCTAGCGCTTGGTGGCGTATCGTAGTTTTCCCTCTCTGTCACTCTTGCATATTCGTGTGACAAAGACAGTTAGCTGCCTTTCGTTTACGATTGACGATTAAGCGTTAGCGATTGGCAACTTGGCTAAGCACCCTGTAGGGCCTCACGGCGAGCGGTGACGCACGATGCGAACTCGCGAATGTTTTTCGTCGAATATCTACGTACTTATTCCACCACTGTCAAAGAATTGATTATAACAATAAAACAAATAAAAAAAACAATATGTATATAAAAGGTAATAATTCAATATTCGTCATAATCTGCTGGACGTAGGCCTCTGCTATTAACTATGCGTATAGACGCATTAGGAGGCATTTATGCCCATAATCGCCACGCTGGGCAAGCGGATTGACGATCGCACTAATGTGTCCACTGTGATGACGCTGCTGCCCATCATCAATCTTGTAGAATGGTCAGTGACACTTCAATCCCTTAGTCGACTCTTACGACACCCGCAAGAGGAGTTGGGGATTCAATATTAAGATTATATATTTTTTTAAAAGGAAGCAACCGTATTCCTTCCGAAAAGGTACGAGTTACGCGATAGAAAGAGAACTTCTACGTGACATTTAGCGTTGTGCGGTGAGAATTTGAACTAAATAGTATCGTAGCAAGAGTCATTATTTCTTTAAACGTGTTTTGGAGGTGGTTTTCTGTACATATTCTGTGATTTTACTCGATACGTAAAGTTGTCCATCGCGCTCGCTGCAATAAATAAGTTCGAGCGCGATGAATGCTTTACGTATCGGGTAAACCTAAAGTAACTGTTACTGGTACGGCTACTGGTTCCAATATCCAAATTTACCATGTTGCAGGCATGCGTTTCGCGAAGATGCAAATGATGGCTGGCTTCGTGACTCTCTTCCGGCACTACACATTAGAACTGCCTCCTCACATGCCCAGGAAGCTGGAGTTCCACCCTCTGGCCTTAACCCTGCAGCCGAAGCACAAAATCGAGCTCAACTTCTTGCCAAGAAAGGTTTCCAGCCAATAGCTGTCTGCTGCATCAAGGGTTCTTGCAGTGGGCAATTAAAATAGATCTCAATGTCCTCAATAAAATAATCACTGGTGATCGGAGCAATGGGTGCTAAACTTTAATTTAAACCTTAAAAATGTACACATGGGAACACTTTACCCAAGAAAAATTCGAATATGTCAAAGAATTTGTATACAATTTGACTGCCTATCTTGGATTCTTGGGAACACTTTACAGAAGAAAAATACGAATATTGTTGAAAATTCTACCTATCCGATTTTATCGCCTATCTTGGAGTCTTGAATACCTATGAGGATTAGATATTCAATAATTAATACGTTAATCATAATATTGTATTTTTATATAACTGGGGTAAACAATAAAATTTTCATTATTTTCTTAATACTGTGTTTCGGATTTCTAATGATTTATATGATCAAGTTTTTTGTTAATTCTTGTTAACCTTTTATCGCATGGACATAATATAACTTTTTTTTCTTCGCTTGTTCGTTGCTCGGAGTGGACGTGTTACAGAATTATTTTCTATTTAAATTATTTGTGATTTTAAAGTGACTAGAACTGTTTTTGTACTGGTGATCTATTCTCGGTACCTCCTTGTCTTTCAAAGGTGAAACTTAACTTGTGTCGTCGGCCATATTGGTTAGTGTCGGACCTCTCGTTCTGAACCGCGATTCGGTGACGATTGTCACCGTGCATCTTTTTGCATTTTTTTGTGCCGGAGCCCGGGATCGATCCACGGGCCGCTGCGTAGAGGCCGGGCGCTCGAGCCGCTACACCACCATTCATTGAGCGGGGCGCTGCGAAATTGCTGTCCACGTTCGGCGTCACAGTACTGTGCAGGGAATTTAAACCTTATTGTCAAGAAATAAGGTTTCATATTCAATCAGTGGCAAAATGTTTTGCTCAGACTGCAAGGGTCCCATAGACGCGAGGTCACTTTTACAATGTGTAAAGTGCGAGGGATGTTATCATGCTCATTGCCTGCATCTTACGCCTCAGCAACATATCGAAATCGTGAAGGAGCGGTGGACGTGTTCCTTCTGTACGTCCGTTAATATGCGTCGTCGTAGGAACGACGAGACACCCATAACTCCCGTTCAGGTGCAGACTTCAGCAAGCGCTGCGCTTAGCGAATCAGTCATGTCATGTGACGTTACATTGGACGACTCCATTTCGGCTAACAGCGCACTTGGGGAAGCCTCCTTTAATACGACTATGATGGTAACTCCGCCTAACTCTTACCAGCGCCCCCTGGAAACAGGAAAAACATCCGCGGCTGGCCCGGAAGTGCTTATGAATGACATTTTATCCAAATTATCCGCTTTGCAATCCCAATTTTCGACGCTTCTTAGTATTAAGACCGATTTGTCGCAAGTCAAAAGTGACATAGGTGAAATGAGGGCAAGTATAGACTCAAAATTGGACTCCCTTGTGGGAAGAATGTCTCGCGGGGGTGGTACGCTGATAGCTGTGCGCCGCCAGTTCCACGCCGAACAACGGGATGTTCGCGCTGTGACTGATTTAAGGGATGCGGACGTTACATGGGTTGAAATTACAATCCCTCAGCGATCGATCAATAAAAAAAATTATTTAATTACTTGTTACTTCCCGCAGACCAAGAATCAAATAGACTGACAAACATCATTTTTTGAATACCTATCAGATACTTACACGAACTTTCATAAGGACAATTTCATTGTATTAGGCGATTTTAATATAGGGGAATTAATTTGGATACCTAATGACGGAGGAGACAATAAACTTAGTATGGAAAATCCTAATCATAATAATCTTACAGTTCTATTATCAACTTTCTTAGACTATACTAATTGGGGACAATATAACCACATCCCGAATAAAAACAATAGACAGTTAGATCTAGTATTGTCGAATGATCATTGTAGTGTGCATAATGTAAACCCGCTAGTGCCTATTGACGGCCATCATCCAGTTTTCTGCGTTCAGTTTGACTTAGGGTTGGTTGAAAATAAGCTTGAACAAGCTAACCAAATAACCTATCGATTCTTCGCCGCCGATTACGACTTAATAAACGAACAACTTTGTAAAGTTGATTGGTTGTGCATTCTTCCTCAAGATGACGTTGAAAGCGCAACTAACATATTCTATAAAGTTCTTAACAAGGTAATTGATGACCTTGTCCCTACAAAAACAAGTATCGGTGGTGCAAACAAGTTTCCCATGTGGTTCTCTCGATCTTTAATTAGATTAATACGCAAAAAAAAAGAATACACAAAAAATGGAAAATATACAAAAGAATTTCGGATTATAATACTTTCTCCGATTTACGCGCTAGAGTTAAATCTATGGAAGACTCATGCTATAGCAAATTTATTTCTAGTACTGAAAATAACATCTGTAAAAATTCAAAGTCATTCTGGTCGTACATTAAATCTAAAAGGGACGACACTGGTCTTCCTGACACCTTATTCTTAGATAATGATACTGCCTCAAATGGCCAAGGAATTGCAAATTTATTTAATTCGTTTTTTCAGTCTGTTTTTGTTAAGGAAAGCAACACGCCATCTTTCACGGACACTTCAGATGCATTATCCAACTACATACCGTCTCAGAACAATACAGTCATTAATAACATAAACATAACAGAAGAGGTAGTGGATAAGTATCTTAAGTCTCTAGACATATCTAAAGGCCGTGGTCCCGATGGCATTCACCCTGTATTTTTAAGTAGATGTCGAGATACTCTAAAACTGCCTATTACTATTCTGTTTAACATCTCTCTAAATTTAGACACAGTTCCATGTTTTTGGAAGCAATCTATCGTAGTCCCGATATTTAAGAGTGGCAATAAGCATGATGTCACTAACTACCGTCCAATTTCAAAACTATCAATTATCCCGAAACTTTTTGAAAAAATTATATATGACAATATTTATCATGTTGTGAGACCTCAATTGATTCCTCAGCAACATGGCTTTGTAGATAAGCGTTCAACTGAGTCTAATCTTTGCGAGCTTCTTGACCAAACGCTTGACGCGATGGATAAAGGTTATCAAGTTGATACAATTTATACAGATTTCTCTAAGGCGTTTGATAAGATTTCCCACACTATCCTAGTAAAAAAACTTGACGCATTTGGCATTCACGGAAACCTACTGAGATGGCTTACTTCTTATCTTCGTGATAGGTCCCAGGCAGTGGCTGTCAAAGGCTACACATCCACATTTGTCCCTATTACGTCTGGTGTCCCTCAGGGTTCCCATTTAGGGCCCTTACTATTTAATATTTTTATCAATGACGTAATCGAGTGCTTTAACTACACTAATGTTTTGCTCTACGCGGATGATATGAAAATTTTTGGAAATATTGTGTGTCAAACTGATTGCATTAACCTACAGAGTGATCTGAACAGGCTTAGTGCATACTGTTCAGTTAATAAACTTAATTTAAATGTTAAAAAGTGCCACTCAATCACGTTTACTCGCAAAATCAATTACTTAAAACATAATTACTTGCTTAATAACACTATTCTTGAAAGAGTTACTGAAGTTAAGGACCTTGGGGTATATCTAGATAATAAGTTACAAGAAGCCAGTCATGTTTCTAAAACTGTATCTAAAGCCTATAAAATGCTAGGTTTTATATTTCGACAGTCTAAGGAGTTTAAGAACCTAAGGACTTTGTTGCTTCTCTACAATGCATTTGTTCGACCCAATCTGGAATTTGCATCTACTGCCTGGAATCCTCATTTCCGAGTGCACGTGGATGCTATAGAAAGTATCCAAAAAAAATTTATTCTACGTATGAAATACAAATTTAAATCATTTGACACCAATAGCCTTCTCTCTCTTGAGAAGCGACGTGATATTAGAGACCAAATCTTTTTATACAAGCTTCTAAATGGTTACATCGACTCGCCACATTTACTTTCTAAGATATCTTTTCGATGCCCCGTCTTTCGTACACGATCCAAAAATCTTTTTGCTGTACCTATGACTCGCACGAGTTACGCAAAAAATAGATGGCTGGTTAGAGCATGTGGAAAACATAATGATAAATTTGATGACACAGATTTGTTTAACATGACCCTGAACCAATTTGTTGCTGCAGTCACAAAGCCTTGACTCATAAATAGCCCTAGATTCTTAATTAATTTGTTTTTGTTAAAAGTTTAATGTTTAACTAGTGCAGCTTGCTATTACTTCTTTTTGGTGTATTGAGTCTAAACACATTTGTTTAACGTTTTTCTGAGCAACTGTATTGTTATTACTCATTAGTGGAAACTGTTTTGGCCAATGTATTAACTATACCTTTTTTACTTTTTTGTGTAACTTTCGCTGTTTGTAAACCCCTATAATAAATAAAATAAAAAAAAAAATAAAAAAAATAACTAACTAACTATTTTGGCTCAGGGACCCAAAGAGGGTTTTGGCCTCCGAAACGAGAGCACGTGTCTCGATCCTGCGCAACTTCTTTCCAGTTATTAGTTATTAACTTGAAGATGTTGCAGATTTGCCTCCATTGTGTCCTCCCAGCGGTACCTGGATCGTCCGACCGGCAGCGCGATCCTCTCCCATTCTGAGTAGGTGACCGAACCAGCGAAGCCTGTGTGACTTTATTACGCCAATAATGGTGGGTTCAGCCATCAGCTCCTTGATCTCCATGTTTTTACGGATCCTCCGTGTTCCGTCGTCTCTTTTCACAGGTCCCAGGATTCAGCGCTAACCATTCCGCTACAAGGAGTTGAGTTTCTTTTTTACGTGTCAGTGTCCAGGCTTCACAGCCATACATGAGGATGGGTCTTAAGACAGTTTTATAGATCCTTAATTTTGTATTCCTACTGAGAAGCTTGGACACCAAAACGTTGTGGAGGGGTTTACTGCATCGCAGGGTGTTCTGGACGCGAATGTGTATCTCCTCTTCTCTCGTGTTCATATCGGCAATAGTGCATGCAAGGTACCGAAATTTGTCAACTGCCTTATAGACGGTCCCTCCAACATGAAGACTATATGGACATATTAACTTATTTATTAAAATCTGTACGTTGGACAGCTGACAATAGTGTAGAATATAAAACGGCCAAATATGGTACAACATGCGGTAAAGGGTTTAAAAAAATTACATCTACATTTGGTCCAAATGAACACGGCAGCGATCGACAGTCCGTCTTCTTCTGGCCGGGCGTCCCTACACTACATCCTTGTTTGGAGTCACTCGTAATACCGCCATTCTGTGATAGATTTATTTTACCGAATTTAAACTATTGTTAGACATCATACATATGAGTATAATTGAAAAAACTTAATGTGTAGGTATTTAGTGCGCGCGTCGCTCAATGCTTGATGATAATTGAAGCTCTCCTAAACATGTCACGCGTAGTGACTAAATACACATCACACACATCATCAGCCTATAATAGTCCACTGCTGGACGTGGGCCTCTCGTATTAACTATGCGTATAGACGAATTAGGAGGACGCATAATCGTCACGCCGCTGGGTAAGCGGGCCGGCGATCGCAGTAATGTGTCCACTATGATGACGCTGCCCATCATCAATCTTTTATCAAATAATGGTCAGTGACACTTCTATCCCTTAGTCAACTCTTACGATACGCGCAGGAGGAGTTGGGGTGGTGACAAATGTATTCTTACTGCAGTCACCACACGACTCAAATAACGCACGTCGCAACGACACGATTAAATACACGCAAGTTTAACTGTTTAATTTTCTATCGGTCTTGATTTTCAAATCTGTACAATTTATATACATAAAATAATAAATATAATTCTAACTAACCTAACCTATATTAAGATTAGCCCTTGTGGCATTGTATTTCCTTGCTGTAGGTATCGCAATAGTGATGCTTTGTGCAACGAAATCGCAAGCCAGAAGAGTCTTTAGTTTCATCAACCAAACGTTTCGCGATTTCAGCAAATAAACAACTGCTTAATTATATTACTAATTATATCATTTCAATTTATATTCTTTATTACATTGCGGTCAGGTCATAAGGAAAAAAGGACTCTATAGGAAACTTTAGTATCTATAAAAGCTAAACTGCGATCATTTGCCGTTTATCCGTCACGTTATACTAAAGCTAATTCAGTCAGTGTTGAACTTTACTCGTATCTACTCTGTAGTGGCAGTGTGAACATGCTGTTGAAACTGATTTTTTTAGGACTATGTGGTGCCCCCAGTATCGAGGCTGGTCGAAAATGCACGAGGGATAAACCTATGCCACTGATAACAACAAGTGCACTAGAACAAACGTACTACGCAGCAGAATCCTACGGAAAAACTATAATTATAAATTGCAAATCAAAAAGCATAACAAACCTGGATATAAAGATAAACGATGTACCACAACCAATCAAAAAAGTTGACGCAACTACCATAGAATCCCAAGTCAGGAAACCAGATGTAGGAATATATTCTTATACCTGTGTGGATAGAGAAACTGGATGCTACGATGCTATGGGTCTTTATGTGAAGCCTGCAATGTCTGTCAAATCTCCCAGTGTATATTATAGACGAGATGAAGCCTGGGAGCAATATTTCATTCCGCTTGGAGAGGATTATGAGATATACTGTAGCGGTCATGATACTACATTACTTAGCATTTATAATTCGAATAAGAAAATGCTGTCGAAATCTGTTAACACGACTACAATAGTATACGGAACTCGAGCAGATGACGTGGAAGAAGAAATAAGATGGCATTGCCAGTTTACCGGTGCTGATTTAGTCAAGAATAGAATATACGTCAAAGTGGATTATTACCCGAAGTGTGAAAAACTTCAGTGCTTTATACTCGATTGGTTCACCATTGAATGCAGCTGGCACTACCCTACAGACGGGTTTATATTTAGTCTATTTTATATAGATTACGACAATGATATAGGGATGACATCGCTCTGTCATGATGTGCTTGGTAATATCAATAATACATGTAAAAGGAACATCAAATCAAAAGGCTTCAAATCATTTATAAACAACCAAGAATCTTCCCTGCTACTCATGACTTGCAATCTCATATTTTGTCATAATGAAACATTCTATCTCAATATAAACTCGCTTATAAAGCTAGACCCACTTCGTGACTTAATAATGATGCAACCAGGAATAGAGGGTGTTATTCTAAAGTGGGAGATTGCACAGCTGCGTTTAGCATCTCATGATATTAGGGGATGGAATAAGAATCCTTGCTATATTTGCGTTTACAAAGTGGAGTTCAAACAGACGGGGTTCAAAGATCGATGGCGCGCTTCAGACTCGTCATCGGTGTCGTGTGATGATATTAATTGCAATTTTATATTGCCACTGCCATATCCAGAGGCTGAATATGAGGTGAGAGTGTACACGAGACACAAGTACGCAACAGATGACAGGCTGTGGTCGGAGCCAACGTCTGTGCTTGTGCGCACAGAGCCGAGAAATCCGTGCGCGTGCGACGAGTCCCCGGACTTTCCAAAGCCTACATTCTCGAAACCTTACTGTGAAGCTTGTAAATTTGCATCGGACACAATCAAAGAGAGTTTGGCATTGAAGAATAAAATTAAACATGCGCTGCGGGTAAAACGTGACAAGATCAATAAGATTTCTGAATTATTGTCGAAACGACGTGAAGTAGACATAGAATTGATAGCCTTGTAAAGAAAATAATTAATTAATTTTTAATTGCGAAAGCATATACAGGGTGCTCGCGGGGAAACCGCAAGATTTTAACTATGCATTCTAGACATCAAAATGAACAAAAAATATTATGAGACATAATGTCAAATTCCACAAAAAAAAACCTTTTTTTTACACTTTTTGAATACTTTTTAACATTTCCAATACTTTTCATCATAACGACAATTGGTTAAATTATTTTTTTAAATTTTTTTTTTTGGGACAGGTTTTTTCGTCATGTCTATTCTTATTTTTTGATTGTCAGGCAAAAGGTGTGGTAATATTAGAACTCATTGTGGTAGCATTGTAAACAAAAAGAAGTTTTATGACGAGTTACGTCGAAAAACTTTTTTCGAAAAAAGGTTAATTATCTCTGGAACCAAGCCGAATCCAGAAAATTTTATATAACATTAAATACTCTAAATATGCTCAGGGATTCAGCATTAAAATCTTTCGGTTTCTTCGTGAGCATCCTGTATTACAATGTAAATGACATGTATAACTAAAATGGGATGACCGAGTTTTTGGTGCAAAGCAAAGCGCTATGGGCACTTTTGCACCAGAAGCAATAAGAGGCAGGCGATGACTATTAGTATGTTGTTCGTATGTCTAAAACGTAATGAAAAGTTGTATGATTAAATGGAAATATTTTAATGAAGATGTTGTGTTTTCGTTGTATTATAAATTTAATTTTGTGTGTTAATTTTATTAATATATTTTTGGACATGTGTTCTTTATGGCAGTAAAGAATTTGAACTTGAACTTGAAAGACGATTGCGAGATTTTTTTTTACAATTACTGGGAAATAATGTAAACCGATAAAGGTAGTGTGACTGTGATGGCGGCAGTAAGAATACATTTGTCACCATCCCAACTCTTCCCGTGAGTGTCGTAAGAGTCGACTAAGCGATTGAAGTGTCACTGGCCATTCTTTCGATAGAAGATGATGGACGCATTACTGCTACCGTCAATCCGCTTGCCCAACGAGGCAGTTATGGGCATTTACCTCCTAATGCGTCCATACGCATAGTTAATAACAGGAGAGGTCTATTCAACAGTGGACTGAGATAGACTGATGATGTATGATGTGTAATGTACCTAGATAATAAAATGGAGTGTCTTTTCAAAAGGGCTTATTTCCAGGTGTAACTTTTTTTGGGAAATTGAGAAAAACATAAATCGACGGTTTTCATTTTGATATTCTTTCTGTGTTTTTGATATAGTACTTAAGTGAGTTGTATAATTAAATGGAAATATTTAATGAAGATGTTGTGTTTTCGTTGTATTTTAAATTTAATTTCGTGTGTGTGTAGATTAACGTTATTAATATATTTTTCAAATTAAAAAAAAAAAATACAAAATTCTTTATTTATCAGAATACAGTACATTAAAGGTGTTAATTATTAATAAGATCCTTGTATTCAGCAAGCAAGCAAGCATATAAATATTTCAAAGCTATAGAATAACAATTTATAAATTAAACAGAATGTCCAGGTCTACTACTATTATACAAATGTCACAAAAATACTATTATAAATTAAATTAATACAATGTCATCGGTTCCTTAAAATTTAAATAATCCTTAACGCTGTAAAAACATTTATCCCGCAGCCATTTTGTTAAACATCGTTTAAATAATTCCCCCGACAATGTCCGCAATTCATTTGGTAACTTATTGAATACCGTAATGCTCATATTAAAAACATTTCTCCTGTATATATCTTTACAGGCCCGAGGCTTGTATAAAAGATTTAACATATGTGTTCTTGTCCTGCCTTGTCTCTGCAAAACTTCACTTCTTTTAAGGTAGTATTCTGGGTGGGACTTGACAAAAACACATACGTCTCTAATATACAAACACGGCAATGGTAGTATGTTATGATCCTTAAATAAGGGCACGCAGCTGTCATCCATTTTAGCGTTACATATCGCTCTTATACACAGCTTTTGGATCTTAAATACCCTGTCCGAATCCACCGAGTTTTCCCACAATATCAGACCATAAGAAAGCACTGATGACACATAACCGTGGTATGCTGTTAGTGCAGCTTCTTTGGAAACGGTTAATCTAAGTTTTCTTAAAGCAAACACAAAACGATTTAATTTATTACAAATTTGATCAATCTGTTGTTCCCAATTTAGATTTTTATCTATCATCATGCCAAGGAATTTGACAGAATTCACCTCTTCAACTGTATCATTTTTATATCTAATTGTCATTGGTATTGAAATAGAATTATATGATTGAAATTGTATACATTTAGTCTTAGATATATTAATGTGTAAATTATTTATTCTCATCCATTCAATAACGTCATTCAATTCTTTATTAATATCATTTTCGAAATCATTCTTTTTATCACAATTTATGACTAGCGTGGTGTCATCCGCAAACATTATACATTTCTGTTTTGTAGCCCTCGGTAGATCGTTTACGTAAAGTAGAAAAAGCAAAGGTCCCAGTATACTTCCCTGCGGAACACCAGAATTACACGTCTTAAATTCTGATCTGTAGGTCTGTTTTAATAGCATTTTATTTTGGCTGTCCGGATCTTTTGACAGTTGCTTAATTTCCACCGATTGCATTCTGTCCTCTAAGTAGCTTCTCATCCACTCTAGCGCCTTCCCCCTTACCCCATACACCTCAAGTTTATTCAGTAGTTTGGTATGATGAACAAAATCGAAAGCCACACACTTGCTGTCACACTTGCTGTCTAAGCGCGCCATTGCAGATGCCCCAAGATATTTATTTATTTATTTATTGCTTGCATGCGTAGCGGGAGTTATAGTAAAGTTAAATTCCCTAGGGAGTAATAGAAATGTCAGTACATCATTTAATAATATTTTGTCTTAAAACTTATTTTTTTGGGACAAGTGTGATGAAAAACATTGTATGCATCACGGTTGGTAAGCGGAATACTAACTCGAGTCATTAAAAGCCCTCCGCCTTGGAGGACAAGAAGTGGCTTATTAGAACTTGAAATTCAAAAAATACATATATTTCTCTACTTTTAGCAAAACTACATTCATAGTTAAAAAAAAGTTGAAAGTGGAAGTAAGTCATGAAAGTCATACGTCAATTACGTCATGGAAGTAAGATCATGCGCGCCTGGTACCATATCTTATATTTAGATAATGCTTACGAATCCATAATGGCCACTTTGGTCTTGATCTCTATTCACTGCTATTAGGATTCAAAATGTATAATGGGTTAATACTGTGCAGAATCGCGACTAGGTAGAGACGAGATTATCTGAAAATGACGACTGTGACGAAAAACGCATGTGAAAAATTTCAGTTGCGTGGTAATAATATTGTGCAGAATCGCGACTAGGTAGAGACTAGATTGTGTGGAACAGATGACTGTGAAGAAAAACACGTGCGAAAAATTTATATTGGGTGGCAACAATATTGTGCAGAATCGCGACTAGGTAGAAAAAAGATTGTGTGGAACTAATGACTGTGAAGAAAAACTCGTGCGAAAAATGTGTGTTGTGTTGTAATAATATTGCGCAGAATCGCAACTAGGTAGAAACAAGATTGCGTGGAATTGATGACTGTGAAGAAAAACGCATGTTATAAACTTCAGCTGTCTGGAATTAATTTTGCTTAGAATCACGACTAGGTAGGAAGAAAAAATAATGTCATAAACGTCGAATAATCCCTTTTGAAAAGACACTCCTCATTAATCGACGAATTGAAATTGAAACCTAAAACTAGAATTTTGATCAAAAAGAACAAAATTCTAGTTTTAGGTTTCAATTTCAATTCCGATTTGATTGTTTATATTTTAATAATGGTTTTGGTAGAGTTGTATCTTTTGTCGATGGTCTTAAAGGTCACACACTATTAATAAATGAGAAAATGACAATAAAAAAATTAAAATTAAAACTAACTTAAAAACAAAATGACTAAAAATAATATATTAGGGAAATAAGCCGCCCATCGTCGTTCCCGGTGCAAAAGTGCCCATAACGCTCGCAGCGTTTTGGTTAAATACCTATAGGTATCCTAGTTATTTAGGTACCTAGGTTATTCTAAAGTGACATAATTTTGTTTACCTATACCAAATTGTTACTCATAATTAGTAAACCTAACTAACTACTGAATACTAATACTAACTGAATGTTTTAAGTATTTCTTTATATTTTAATGATGATGTTGAATAAAGAACGATTTATTTAATTATTTAACGTACGACCTTGTGCCGGTGGCGGTAGAAACTGCGGGACCTTGTGCTGTGGAGGCGAAGAAATTCATTGGGGATGTGGGTCGACGGCTGAAGGATAGGGGGTGTGATCCTCGTTCCGGATCGTACCTGGTCCAACAGATTTCGTTGGCCATTCAACGCGGCAACGCGGCCGGTGTAATGGGGACTTTTGGGCCGGGTACGGTTCGGGATGATTTCTTCAGCTAAGTCCTGTTGTGTTAGCATGTAGATAATATGACGAAGCTTGTTGCGGATCCCATCATTGATGTGTAGGAGACAAAGCCTGTTGCTGATTTATTTTGCGTTTGTTGCCTCTGACGAAGCCTGTGTTGCAGATATGTTTCCGATGTTTAATTGATTGCTAATAAATTATTTTCATTAAATACCTATATAGGTACAGTCGACAAAAGAGCGCCCTTTACAGGCCCCGCACACTAACAAGTTATCTCAGACGCACGACACACACTGCGAAGAAGTCCTGTGCTAGTGTGCGTGATAGTTCAAATTTAAGAACTTGTATTTTCTACCTTATCATAATTATCATAAAATTTACTTTACAAAATAATACAGATTTTAGAAATATGTTCGCACTGTAAGACCATAATACATTGATTCAAGATTCAATTTCGCCTAAAGTCAAAAAAATATGTCGCCTTATTTTATAAAAGGTTATTGTCTAGTTTCACGTTAGTTACAACTTTGTGTCATTAGTATTAAGGTTCAAAGTTAATTATATTTAATATCGTAGGCTACCATTCAAATTCTTTGACGCCAATTACCTTTACTTGAATGAGGTGGATATTTTATTAATCTACCCGCAATATATACATATCGTTATAACAATATTGTGGGTAATGGGTATGGCATTAAATTTCATTTCATTGCTAACCGACCTTCGTTGCAAGCATTGTTCATTTTACTTTCTTGTTACCTATTGATTTTGATTGTTTTTTATTAACATGGAGAATACGCGTATTTCGGATTGAAGTGGGCCGAAATTATTATTATATATTATTATTCATAAACAGAACGTTTCGTTAAGTGAAATCGCACGAAGATTAATGATATCAGTAAGTAATACTCTTAGATAGCTACTTATTAAAAGAAACGCACGGTTTTTGTGTGAATAAGTAATTTCAATTAAAAATATAATCATTTACCTATTATTTATCTAGTACGAGTATATTGACACGTTTGACGTTCAGTTAATTACGAAACATGTTAATCTTATACTAAATTTACTTTGCAGAGACCAACAGTGCAACTATGGGCTGTGGGTTCGCCGGTTTGCTGAGACGGGAAATGTGAAATCAGAGCATTTCGGCCCGAATCCTGGAGCGTATACTGACGCGTCTATGCTTCATCAGGACGTTGTTGCGTCACATTCAAACGACCCGTTTCTCAGCACCCGTGTGACAGCAGCCAGGCATGATGTGATCTTGCAGACCGTGCGGAACCACTTAAGCGCGGCTGGATAAAGATGTCGAAGACCCGCGAAAAAAATTGCGCTGACAAGGGACCACATAGATAACAGACTGCGATTTGCAATGAAATATCTAGACTTTGATTGGTGTAATAACGTAGTGATATTTACCTACTGACGAAAAATCGTTTAAGTCGGATAAAGACGGCCGTAAAATTTTGTGGAGAAAAAAGGTGAGCGTTATTGTGAAAAAAACTTTTTACCGTGTACGGCTAGTGGTAGTTTGACTCTAGGGTATTGGGGCTGGATGTCATCGATGGGGCCCGGGGAGCTGGTGCAAGTTGGAAGTCGCAATAATAGTAAAATGTAACTTTATAAAATGCGACCCAGGTCGTGTTATGTTGTGACTAGTATCCAATTTGTTCAATTGATTACTTTATTTTTACTTTGATTTGTTAGATCAAGTGAACGTGGGCTAATTTTGTAACCGAAAATATAGATAGTTTGAAAAAAAACAATACAAAGATTGTCTTCATAACATTCAAAACAGTTGATTTCACTATAAAATATAAAACTGGTGACATAGCTAATGCATGTTTGTTATTTACATAACGTTCGTATGATTTACAATAAAATTGAAATAATCTAGCACTGCCTTATTATATTATCTCGCCGGATTACACGATCAGAAAATATAAATATTAAAACAATTTATTGAATTAGTCAACCTTTGAATTTTTAATAGGTTTTTACTTACATTTTTTAACTTAACAGATATTTAAAATGCCTAATCATTCTACCATAATATTTTGCCTAACATACAGGCAAATATAGGTATATAAAATTGAACATCGTAAATCTAGATCTAATTAATGTTTTTGATTTGTATTATGTGATGTGTATCTGTATCTTTTTTTCAATAGTGTAATTTTAGTTTCATGACGCATTGGTGTTGTGCTGTAATGTCATGCCACTTTTGTTTTAATAAATAAATAAAACATTATTATTATGTAAAATTGTATGAGAAAAAAGATTTTGATATGTTTGAAACGTTCCTGACATAACTTTAAATCATTTGATAGTCAACTAGTTAATGGGCAATCCAATGTGTTTAATGATGTTATTGCTGATGAAGTTAGTTACTAACTAACTGACAAAGCATGCTTATTCATTTGACCATTGATAAGCTCAAAAATATATATTTTTAAATTTTTTTATTTTATTTATTACTTTCCTACTTTTTCTATCATTTGCTGAGAGACGAATGTCGAACATCTCATATCCGGTAATTTCTCTTGGTGGCAAAGTTTTAATGTTTATTTTACTAAATATGCAATTACAGCATTTTAAAATATTAAAAGCTGTAATTTTATTGCTCTAGAATATGTTACGATTAGAAATTTACATATAAATACCAGTTTATGTAATTCTTTTTTTATAGGCTGTAGGTAGATAGATAATAAAAACATGTAACTTATTTATGTGATGGTGATGGGAATTAAGTATTTTATAATTAAGGCATTCTAATTAATGTTTCATACATGTGTATCAGTTTTTGTTTTAATTACCGAGTAAACAATGTTTCAATTACCTTGCAGGTAACATATAAGCAAATGAATATAATGCTACTAATAATGTGTGAGAGTTTTAAATGTTAGCATTAATTTATAAACTATATGGAAACGGATTATATCGCGTATATTTATTAATGATTCATTACATCATGACGTTTCGAACACTTTACAAGGTTGATCTACAGATGACTGATGCGATAAAATCCTTTTCCATTGTTTTATTTCATGTATTTTTTCTTGTCAATGCTTGGCAAATACCTATATAGGTGTGTGCTGATGTTGTAGATGATCAACATCATATTTTACAGTAGGTATACTATAGGAGCGATTGCAAATACAATTTTTAAAACAACAATTTAGGTATAGAAAAATGTTGCTCGATATAATTGTTATTTTGTTATATTATAATATTTCAAAGTATAATACCTAATAAACAAATTGCTTAATCAATTCGTGTTTTTATTCTGTAGATTTAATTTTAAAAAAACTATGCCAAACGTCCCCAGAATTGAACTAATACATAACATCCTCATAATATCCTGATATTAACCCCTCGCAGACTATCTAAATTAATTGATGAACCTTGATATTTAAAATAAAAAGCTCAATGATGAAACAGGCCTACGAGGCATTAACAAGACCAACATATTTCTTGTTTATTATTATTATTACACACGTGCTGCTTATAACAAAAAAAAATATTCTAAGTAGGTATACTTGTCCTACAGTTCCTTATTTAACTTGGGTGTAAATATAAAACAATATTATTATTATTAGTTGTAGTTTATAAAAAAAATCGAAAGTAAGTATCCTGCAAGTATTTTTTTTAAATACGATAAACTTCACCGTAGAAGGCGTCTTTCCTGCAAATGTGGAAAGTATATTTATGTGTATATCATTAAAAAAAATAGTAGGTAACAATCACATCTTAGGATAGAACTATTGAAATATTGGGGAAGCATTGTAGGTATGCCCAGTAAAGTGCCTCGTCTACAAAGACGTCGAGTTGGTAAGTATGCCTAACATCATCTTTTGATAACATTGAAGTTGCTTGTCTGAACACGTTAACATGCTACTTACTTATACGTTAAACCTATCATAATTATCGAAATCTACGCTGTAAAGTGTAATCCATATTTAAACCATGAGCAGCATACAAATCATGCAATTCTACTAATATTCGAAACATGAACAATCTACCCGCTTCCAGCTGTTTAAGAAACGGGTTTCTTGTTTCTTATTAGTCAAATGATTCTACCGACTTGTTATAGTTGTTATTATTCAATTTCTAAAAACATGACAAAAATAATCAAGTGCGCCATAACGTCTAGCATCGGATTTGAACCCAGATCATTGGGTTAACAGCCAGCGTTAGACCAACCGCGCCATCGCAGCGTCTATTTAACGGGCAAAAATTGTGAACTCATCCCTCGCGTAGCTAGACTACTTAGTTTGAAATTATAGATAACACACACATACGCGGCAGCATGAGCGTTCGTTGCATGCGAGTTTCTATGTGTGTATCGCGCATCCGTGGTAAGATGCTTGCACTTGTGAGCTATAAAGGAGACTTTTTTGTCGACTGTACATTTATTTAATTATTTAATTCAACAACCACCTACCACATCGTTTGTATAACTACTAAAACGTTGTTGACGTGTTCGTGATTTTTGTTTTGATCAAGGTCCTAACTATGCATATGCACCTACCTATATTTTTTGCAATTAACCCTTATCTAAACGTCTGTTTGTCTGCACTCTGCATGTCCAGTTTTTCCTTATAATCAACGATAATTAGCGATATCCAGGAAAATAACAAGTCCCGATGTATCTGCCACATAATTATATATTATGTCAAACGTATATATTTCCTCCAGATTTCCTCGTGAAGCGAAACTGGGAATATAGTTATTTAACACAAAGAAACGACCAAAACCGCTTAGGAAAATGGGATTTCAGTCAAATGTCGCATTTTTCAGGGTTCCGTAGCCAAAATGGCAAAAACGGAACCCTTATAGTTTCGCCATGTCCGTATGTCAGTCTGTCCGTCTGTCCACAGCATAGCTCAGTGGCCGTTAATACTATAAATCTGCAATTTGGTACAGGTAAACATATTAATCATGCCAACAAAGTGCCATAAAAACTAAAAAAAAGTTTTTTTTTCGGCTTCTTCTCCAATTGGTGAAGTGAGGATGATTCTTTTTATTTACTGTAAACCTGTAGTGTGGGGTATCATTAAATAGGTCTCTTAAAATAATAAGAGTCTCAAAAGAAACTTTTTTCTAAAGTCAATATTTTTCGAGATAATCGCTCCAGAAGAAAAAAAAATGTGCCTTCCCCTCTAACTTTTGATCCGTAGATCCAAAAAATATGAAAAAAATCATGAATACTTTAAAGTAAAACTATTTCGAACATAATCAGTTTTTGAATAACTACGGACACCCTACACTGAGCATGACCCGACATGTTCTTGGCCGGTTTTTTAGGATTTTTTAGGTATGGTGTAGATCTAAAATTGATATAGAATGTGCCCAGGAGGAATGGGAAAAATTATAACAGCGGATTTCTGACTAAATTTGAAGTTAAACAACAATGGATTTAACCTACAGTCATACTACTGCTTTTATTAATTCTGTGTCTGGATGTTCATGCTTTACCGTATGTCTTTCCTTGATTTATGCCACTATCTATCTCAAGGAAATACTGGACAATAGTGTCTTCATAACGCTAAAGTCTAGTTCAGTGTGCAGTTCGATTCGCTTTAATAAGCTTGAGTGACAAGTGCGTGATGTGTGCTGTGACTAGTGAATCTAGTGATGTGGCCACATTGGCTGTGGTGACACTGATGCTGCTGGGTAGACCTGTCACTGCTACCGAGTGTTCTCAGCCAAAGTTAGTCACCAATGTGCGCAACCAGCTTATGGGTACTTACATGGAACCATACGGACAAGATTTAATTTTACATTGCTCCTCTAACACCACTCAAAACTTAACGATTAAAGTATTTAGAAGAGATCTAGAACTTGACGTGATTAATACAACGACTGTTCGGACAGTACTAAAGAAGCCAGACATAGATGATTATATATTCGCGTGCGTAGACAACGATGGCTGCGAAGATTCTCTGATAGTTTTTGTGCTACCCGCAGTTACTCTAAAGTCGCCACGGGTACACCATAAACTAAATTGGATGGGCAAACCGGAATACTACGTCCCGTTTGGTGAAGATTTTGAGGTTTTCTGCACCGGTCACTCAAGCGCATTTCTAACTCTCACAAAAGACGTAGATCTCAAAAAACATACATACGAAACACATGTTGTTAATAGTACAACAGTGAAGTACTCGGGAAAGGCGAATCAAGTAGAAGATCAGAATTATTGGTGTACCAATAGTGAATTAAAGAACAGCACTAGAATAGTTGTTAACAGTACACTTCCGGATTTTTTGAATGTTCAAATAGATTATTACCCAGAAAGTGATCATTTCAGATGCTTCATACACAACTGGAAAGTGCTAGAATGTATGTGGGAGTATCGTACAGAAAACTATATGTTTAAGCTATTTTATACGGATCTAAAGAACGAAGATAAAGACGCAACATTGCTCTGTGACAAGTCGGGAGAAATGAACAACACATGCAAGACTGACGTTGAATTAAAAGGACACCGGAAATTTTTCGTCAATCAAACCATTTCACTGACACTCGTTACTTGCAATAGATTCTTTTGTAATAACGAAACTTTTAATTTAAATACCAACTCACTTTTAAAACCAGGTGCCGCGATACGAGTATTAAAATTACTAAAAACAAATTCACACGACGCTGATTTGGAATGGTCTGGTGATGAGATTAATCCTTTTGTAGAAAATTACCTGCAGCACATTGCTTTGACGACTTGTGAACATAAAGTTGAGTTTCGGCTTTCCGGATTCGAGAACTGGCAAAGAGTTGACACATCATCAGTGAGTTGTAACCCTTATGGTTGCTTATTTACATTATCCCTTCCGTATCCGAGCACAGAGTACGAGGTGCGAGTATATGCTAGGCTGAAGGAAGTTATTGACGACTCGTTGTGGTCTGACGCTAAGTCTGTACTTGTTCAAACGAAGCCGAAACTTCCATGCGCGTGCGCCACTCCAACATATGTAGGGTCAACCGTCTCTGCCGAAACCGCTTCATGTGAAGTTTGTACACTTGCAGAAGATGTCGTGAAAGATTTAATGGCACTAAAGTACCAAATCAAAGATTCTCTGAAGCTTAAACAGGGTAAAGCCAAAGAAACTTCCAAATTGCTATCGTGGATGAACGAAATCAATCATAAATTTGAAACTTTAGGGTAATGTGGGCACACACGGAAGATAAGTCAGGAAATAAACTTTGGATAATTGAGTGTTTTTCTTCGAATACCTACTGAGTTCGGTTAATATAATACTACGGATTTTTTTTTATACTGTCTCAAACTGCCTGAGTATTAAAATATTTAGTACCTAGGCCGTATTAAATACATTTTCCAAAGTTTCATTGAATATTACTGTTTTATTTTTCATACAAAATTTAGCATGCAATGTATCACATGAAATTTACAACTTTGTTTCTCACAGCTGTCAATAGCTATTTTGTCACGTGTCAAATTAGTGTTCAACTGTGAATGTGGTCAATAATCTAAGTCCGCAGAGTTGATTAGAGTATTAGCACTTAAATTCTGATTTTCAACAAGCCAAAAGTTTCCAAAACGCGTACGACATATTTTTAATAAAAGACCCCACTATTTCTCTGGTTTATTCAACGCCTCCTGAACAGCACTGGTCCCAGCCTGGAAAGCCGCCGCCAGTCTCCCCCCCTGCTCCACAATTGCACCCCCCACTTCCTGCAATGTCTTCTTCTGTTCTTCCACCATCTTGAACACCAAGTTTCGGAACTGCTGAAAGCCGATGTCTTTTTTGTCAGGCGCCTTGTTTAGTTCTGCACGGACGCTGTCTTCTGTTTCTTTTGATGAGATCAGTTTGACTGCAAAATACACGACTTACGTTTTTAAGCCAATATGGTCATTTACAGCATTTACATTATTAGTATGACTTACAACGGCCGTTACCGTAGAGGCATTGGAAAAGTGCCGAAATATCGGGTGCTCAATAATTACAATTTATATGTTAAATATCCCGTTTTAAGTCATTAGGGTACTAATAAAATATCAATAATTTTAACAAAAAATGTATGTGAACTTAAGGTTTGGGTTAGGTTTTTGGTGATTATGTAATAATGTATTTTCTGCCCTTCGGCCGGCAAACAGCACTTTTCCGGCCGCTGCGCTAAACTAAATTACCGCCTGCCGGCCCCGTTGAGCACAATAATTGTATAGGTGCACGACCGTTAAATGGGAAAGCCTTGGATCACATGTTTGTCGGCCTCGGCTTCGCCCTACAATTACATGTCATCCGAGACATTTCCCACTTAAACGGCCTTGGCATGTAATATTTTTTTAGGTTTGTTTATTTTTTTATCGTTATCTACTGGCACACAGTATATAATAATATAGCCCACCATCTTTCATCCACTGGACGATGCCGTCGACGTTATTTTTCCCGGTTTTCTTCATTTTCCCGTAAACAGCTGCCAGTTCTGCTCCAGCTGTGTCAACACAATTTTTAATTCATCATCATCATCAGCCTATTATAGTCCACTGCTGGACGTAGGCCTCTCCTATTAACTATGCGTATAGACGCATTAGGAGGTAACTCAATCGCTACGCTGGGCAAGCGGATTGGCTATCGCAGTAATGTGTCCACTATGATGACGCTGCTGCCTATCATCAATCTGATTATTGACTTAATCGTTCACGATTATCACTTATACAGGGTGGAACGGAATGACGATTCTCGTACCTACGCTTTCGATGTTGGTCCCATACCTACTGAAGGTTAATCGTAATGGTTGGTAGAGTCGGTCGGTAGCGTGAAGGATCGTCGTTCCGTTCCACCCTGTAATTTAACGACAACATTAATTAAGACCTTTATCATATCCATAGATGTATACTTAATAGTCTCGTTCTGCAATCTCAAGCCACGCTATCAATTTTAATGAGATAAATAAATAGTTTAAGATTAGTTCTATAGAGAAACTTGTAACAAATACCTTTTAGTATTATGTTAGTATTAGTTATATTTTTGTTTGTTATGGTTTAGTTTGTAAACTCAACATAATAATATGTATCCAGTGAGGACGGTTAAGGAGGAAAATGCATGTTTATCTGATAATAATTTAGCATAAGAAAATATTGTGTACATTTTACTCTGTTTGTTCTCCTAATAAATAAAATAAAATGGGTCTTAATAGCGTAAATTTACGTTTAATATAAATATTATATGTGTTCATGTCAACACATTTTTTTAATTCATCGTCAAAGTTTAATATTTTGTTTGACTAGGTGACATGTATTTGTGTGATGGGCAATACATGGTGCTTCCCGAGTCAGCAATATGTTGTTAGTGACTCAGGAGACAATGTGTATACAGCGTGTATATTTCAAACGGGCGTATAATTTACCCAGTTATTTTGACATAAGTACTAATAGGTAGTAGTTAATAGATACTGACCTGATATGACAACTAGGTATATTAATTAATGTGGACGCAATACATTGCGCGCTGAATTCCTTTCCATGGATAGTGTATCAGAAAGTATAATTAAGTAGCTTTTAAATATGATTTTCATGCATACAAAATAGTTCAGCACACAATGTAATGTAACTTGAGTAAAACGCTTGTTGACAAGTCATTTCACACACTGCTCCTCATAAAATATTTAAAGGATCAATTGCAAAAAAAAACATAGTTAAGGCCTTAATCAAAACAAAAATCACGATCGCGTCAATTGTGTTACGAAAGTTAGTCATACAAACTACGTAGGCCACACTGAAATTGTCGGGAATCTAGGAAACTGTATTAATTATGCCTCTATTGTTTAAATTATCACCTTTCTTAACTTTTTTTGATAATGTGTACAAATTTTTAATACAATTGAACCAACTCTCAAAGCTCATAACCCATTTTTCCTAGATCAGTTTTTGTATGAAAATTTTCAGTTTTTGGAATTTTGTATGGAAGATTTGGGTAGTTAGTTGAAACTATAGATTTTTTAAGAAAAAATATTTATATTGGATTTTTTTCTAGTGAGTCATATGGATACCTAAGGATGTTCGAATTTCCTAACATAATTTGTTTTATGAATTCTCTATGATTTACCACGTTAGTGCGATTTAAAATTAGGGTATGGCTGTTAAAAGACGTTGATCTCTATAAACATCCATAAGAACAAAACGGAAGCAATACAATTTGTGAAAACTATTACAAGCAGTCCTATAATAACTGAGCTTTGTTTCTAAATAAGAATCTAACCTAAGCCTATTTCTGCTTCATTGATGAGTAAGGCCGTATTGAAAGTAGTGTAAAAACGCTACAAAATAAAAATTTTAGGCGAAATTCGTAAAATCGCCCGACACACAATTTTCAAATGGCAAGAAATCCTAAAATACAGGTGTTAACCGAATAAATTATACCTCAAAAAAATACTAAAAAGTTATACTTTCAGAAAATAATTGTTTCTGTATGCTGAGTGATCTCTAAGTGGGTCATTCCCGAAATTTTCAGTGTGAGCTACGTATGTGTCCTGTCCAACAACCTTTGGCAGTAGAAAGAGGCGGCAAATCTAAGAAATATAGGTGCATATTTTTGGTCACTCATATAAAAAATCCTTTCTTCACTGCCAAAAGTTGTTACTCAAAATTTAACTTCGTAACACAAAATCCTTTAACTATGTACAATTTTATTTGCAATAGCTCCTAAATATCTGACACTACTAATGTTTATACATTTAAATATGTGATATCACATACTAAATATATAAATAACGAGTTTACAAAGACGGAAGTGGAATTTGAACTCACGTCTCAGCTTTAGGAATTCAAAGCTTCATAATGAATGATTAATTACACTAATTAATACTATGTCCCGGCTTAAATTATCGCCCGTATTAGATTTACACACTGTACCTATACAGTCAGTGGTAGTACAGTTTAACCCCTAATGGCATGCGTATTACGAAACCATAAATGGGATATCAAATCTGAAATGCATTTTTGTCGGTCTTATGCACTAACGGATTAAAATTATGAATGTTAATGACTCACAGTCCGCGGTCCATTTCCTTAGTTCATTTAGCGTTTTTTCTCCATCTGTTATGAGTTTGTTGAACATTTCCATTTTGTGACTATAGAGGGCGTTGATCTTAATAAGTTAGTAGTAAATTTTTTCGGGGATTTTAAAACGAATTTTGAGGGAGGAGGTATGAGTGAAGTGGGAAAGAAGATTAATTATTTTATGTTTGTTTTGCTTGTATGGTGTCCATGTTTAAAATATCACGTTGGCTTCCGTTTGAATATCGTGGCTTAGTAGATTTTTGCTTTGTAGTTACGAATTGAAGGTAATATTAGTTTGATATTTTATTTACTTGCCTACCGTTTTCACGTTTTGTGTTTGAAAGTGGCGAACGTGTGGATATTCAATTTGTATTATAGCTTTATCGCTGAATTGATGTCTGTTTTTTAGTAAAATCATCCCACTTTGTCGCTTACTATAAGAACGAAATTGGCTTGTTTAGGTACCTTTGAAATAATTAAATGTCTATTTTTCTCAAAACATGTACAATTGCGTATTGTCTTACAAAATTGAAGTCAAAGACTGTATTTTTCTGAATTGTGGCAAAAGTGTATAAGTATGAATACTTAGTGGCATGAAATGAAATATTACGGTACTTATTTTTAAACTTGGATAGGTACCTAACGAATTAGATTAAATCATACGCACTTTGCATCCTTTGATTTGAAGCCTTGTCTAAGCGGATTTTGGATAATAAATATAAGACAATTATTTCTTCTAAGTTCGCAGTGTAGAATCAAATATAAAGGTTTATTCAAAATGGCTATGCATTTAGAAGAAATGCATACAGTTTTAAAGGCTTCTAGTAACAGTGGTGGTGCAAAATTCGCTGTCATACAAAAATGGTTCAAGCAATGTGACATCATAGACGAACGATTCTTAACTGAAGAACATTTTGTAAGATCATACTCTCGATTGGACCCGAACTTTGTCGAACTGAATTTGAGTGAATTTGTTATTTTCATGGCAATTTTATCTCGAGAAACTAAGCAGGATTTGAAGATTTTTGCGAAAAAATTTGATAGTGTTAAAGACGTTATCATTGAAGAAGTGCAGAGATATATTAAAGAAAATAATATAGCATATAAATAGATGTCACTAACCATTTTTTGATAAAAGATTGATGATGGGCAGCAGCGTCATCATAGTGGACACAAATGACACAATACTGCGATCGCCAATCCCCTCCCTATCGGTCGTGTTTTAAAACATCACCACTCGTTTCGAATTTCATGTTTTTCGCACTTGTGTCGTAATGTAGGTACTATTTTATAGATAAATAAATAAATATCACGCGAGTGACGTCACGCGTGTCAACGACCGTGGTTGCACAGCTGATTTATCGGGCACAAATAAAATAAACAAACTGTTCTAACAGAAGTCTAACTGCTGCATACAGTTATATAGGTGACAACTCGCCACGGATAGTGTTATCTAAGTGATATACGTCGTTTTACTTATTTAATTCTAAAATAAAAGTGCATAGTGAGTTTAGGTGTACCTACCTATACCTACCCACCTAAAGTTTTAAATCATATGTGAAAGTTTTGTTAAGTGAGTTTTGATAAACACGCTTTTTGGGCTATAGGTGACCCTTGTGATCAAATTTGTAAAGGACATTTTTAATAATATTTATTAAGACCGCAGATTTTTATTTAGTTTCGTTGGAGTTTAGCGCCATCTGTTGTAGGAATGCCTAACTTTGATAGTTGAAGTTAGCAGGTTATCCAATAACAAGTACAATGGTGAACTGCGCAGCTGCTTGCGGTAAACCACTATTGTCAACAGGTGTCGCTAAATGTAGCTGCAACCTGGTTTACCATAAGGGTTGTGTCAGCATGGCTCCAAATGCTCGTGTGCCACCCACTTGGACCTGCCCGGCATGCAAGGCCTCGAATCCCCGACGCGATAATACCGATACACCGGTGAAGCCCATTGTCCCCGACGAGGACGAGACAGGGCCCTCGGAACAGCTTGACGTTGCCGTGCAGCTCAGTTTGCTTCGCGCAGATTTTGGGGCTGTTCGTGACGAGGTCGTGGGCCTGCGTAAAGAAGTGGCCGAGCTAAATAAGCGTTTTGGGTGTTTCTCTGGCCGTCTGGATGATGTCGAGGAGAGGGTCAGGCGCTTAGAAGAGCGCCCCGTGGTCTCCGCGGACAGCGATTTAGCGGCGACAGTTGCAGAGTTAAAACTTGAGCTCAGTGACCGCGAGCAGGACCTCCTCCTGAACGACCTCGAGATCACAGGGATACCGGAGCAACCTAATGAATCATCGTCTCACCTTGTCCGCTTGGTTGCTGGGAAGCTGGGCATAGAACTCGACGAGCGTGATATTGTGTTCGCCGAGCGTGTGGGGGCGCGCCGCCAGCCGGCGGCCGCGTCGGTCACTAATGGTCCCGAAGGCGCGACTAAGGATGCCGCTCAAGCGATTGGTGTTCGACCGCGACCTCTTGTCGTCAGGCTGGCACGGCGGGGGCCGCGCGCCGAGTTGCTGCGAGCTGCGCGCGTGCGTCGCGGGGCTGATACAACCGGCTTCGACCTGCCGAGCGGCACGGCGAGATTTTATGTGAATGAGCGCCTCACTCGTCAAAATAGATTGCTTTTTTATCTTGCTCGTCAGGAATGTAAGAGTTTTAACTGGCTGTTCCATTGGACGAAGGACGGGCGGGTGTACGTGCGCCGCAACAAAGACTCTTCAGCGCGCCGTATTCGCTCGGAAATTGATATTAGTCAGGTTTTTGGCTGCGGTGCCGGTTCTTAATTTTGTTTAAGGTTTCGCACATAAGGCTATTTCTGTCTATGTATATAATTTGGATAACATGGCTATCTTTCACGTTAAACGATTTTTTCATGTGTGTAGGTTATTTTTACCCACCATTATGTAATATTATTGTATGCCATTGTAGTATATTTTCTTGTGTCTGCGTTAATGTGTTAATACTGTGTATAACTCTGTCATATAAGTTTGTACTCATGCGATCATCAATTAAGTGCATTTTGCTTTCCAAAACCATTGTAACGATAACATACGTTTTCCATTTGTTTAATATATTTGTCTCACCCCACCTGGAAAAAACATGGATATTACATTACATATATATTTCACTATCTGCATGGATAACATCTCACTTTACTTATAAATATACTCACAACAGTATCTGTGATCAGCCTAACACAATAACAATTTTTACACGACATTCACTTCCTTGGCACTTCGTTTTGTCACTATCACTGTGAAAGAATCCAAAAGGCTTAAAATTAGTCACTTTAATGCAGGATCACTAGGTACCCGCCACGATGAGTTTTTACTAGCGTTCGAAAGTATACGTGCCGATATAATATCGATCAATGAAACTTGGCTCAGGCGCGGGGAGGAGGGACGGGCGCCGCGCCTCCCGGGCTACCGGCTGCGGCACGTGCCGCGGCCGCGGGACCTGCGCGCGCGCGGCGGGGGCGTCGGCTTCTACGTCAGGAATGGTGTCCAAGCCCGGACGCAACCCCATCCGCCCACTAGTGCTGATATCGAGCAAATGTGGATATCCGTGAATGTTAAATCGACGAGTCTTATTATAGGCACAGCATATCGGCCGCCGTGGGTAAATGTGGACATTTTTTTAGATGCCCTGTTGGAAACAATTATGTCTTTTGCAAGGTATGATCGTGTGATTCTCGTAGGTGATTTTAATATAAATGTTTTACATACTACCGACAATTCGGTTGTCAAATTATTAAATTTTCTCAATGTTGTCAGTCTCAAAAATATTGTAACACAACCGACTCATTTCACGCATACTGCCTCAACACTTATCGATTTAATTTGCACTGACATGTCGGTCGCGACTTCTGAAGTTAAGCACATACCAGAGCTTGGTGGTCATGCTATTATCACGTGTGAGTTTTGCATGTGTAAACCCAGACTAGTTCCTACTTTTCTTCAATACAGACCATTAAAAGAATTTGATCTAGCCAATTTCAATGTTGATTTGTCTAGAATTGACTGGGCTCCCGTATTAAATATGTCAAATGTCTGCGACATGGTCTCAACTTTCGTGTCTAACGTCATATGGCTTTACGACTCCCACGCGGCGGAAAGGCGAATAATGGTTCGACACAGACCTACTCCTTGGTTTACTAGTAATTTACGGTATATGAAGGAGCTTAGGGATAAGGCACACGAAAAATATCGCAAAACTAAAAATGTAGACCATAAAGCACAGTATAAGTCATTGAAAGCCATATTTAATTGTAGTCTTTATTTCGAAAAGCGAGCATTCTACGAACACCACGTCAACAGGCACATCAAAGACACTAAGAATCTGTGGTTAAACTTAAAATGTTTTGTTCTACCATTCAACAAAGATACTAAAGACCTTCCCGGCCACTTAAACGACCCTGAATTGATCAATGACCATTTTCTAGACGTACCAGGTTCAAATAAAGTTGATATATCAAACCTCACTTTCTATGAGTTTAATTTACATCCTGGGTGTTCTTCTTTTAAGTTAAATGTCGTTAGTGAAACTATAGTGTCTAAAACCATTTTGGCTTTCAAGTCGAACGCCATGGGCGTTGATAATATATCTCTTGATATGATCTTTCTCACACTACCAGAAACATTACCAGTCATTACGTCAATTATTAATAGGTCAATCACAACTTCGACTTTTCCTGAATTGTGGAAAACAGCGCTGATTCGCCCAATACCTAAATCCAGTGACCCTTCTTGTGTTCGTGATCTAAGACCGATTAGTATGTTGCCTTTTTTGTCAAAATTATTAGAAAAAGTAGTGTACGACCAAGTTTTAAATTATTGCGAATCACACAATTTGCTACCTCAAATGCAATCTGGTTTTCGTAAACAGCACAGCACAAGTACGGCACTGCTTGACGTTGTGGATACCATACTGGCAAACCAAGACGAAGGCAAAGGGACAATTTTAACTATGCTGGACTTTTCCAGAGCTTTTGACTCCATTAACATATCCCTCTTGCTGTCGAAATTGTCGTATTACGGTTTTGAGAGTTCTGCAGTACAGTTCTTCCACAGTTACCTTTTTGATCGATATCAACTTGTTGAGGTTAGGGGCTCTGGAGGACCAGCAAGTTACTCCAAAGCTCGGCCTCTTTGTCGAGGTGTGCCACAAGGCTCCATACTGGGCCCATTACTGTTTATCCTGTATTCTTCAGACATAGTTCAATGCATCAAACATTGTAAATATCATTTATATGCTGACGATCTTCAACTGATGGTTTCGTTCGGTAAACATGATGCTGATAAAGCGGTTCAATGTTTAAATGACGATCTAGCGGCTATAGCTTCATGATCCACTAAGAACTCCCTTGTTCTTAACCCATTAAAATCCAAATTTCTTGTTCTCGGAAGTAAAAAACAAATATCCATGTTTACGCAAAATAATGAGGACGTGAAAATTAACGGAGTTCCAATTGAGCGGGTGTATAATGCACGCAACCTTGGTGTGTTGATGGACTGTCATTTGCGCTTTGAAGAACATATCCTTAACACACTCCGTTCTTGTTTCTATAGGCTCAAAGTACTCTACAATATACGCCATTTTATTTCTGTAGACCTTAGAATCAAACTTTGTGAATCTCTTGTTCTGTCTAAATTTAATTATTGCGACACTGTCATCGGGCCTTGTCTTTATCACAAAACTCAAAAGATGATTCAAAGGGTGCAAAATGCTTGCGCGCGTTTTTGTTTTGCCATCCCCCCGCGAACATCCGTCTCCCCTTACCTCTGCAGTGCAAATATACTAAAAATGAAACATAGACAACATCTCCACTTTGCTTCTCTTCTTTTTGGAATCATTAATTTTGGAAAACCCTCGTATCTTTTAACTAAAATCACTTGGCGACATCAACGGCGAGCTGAACGTACGGCGGCCAATTACAAACCACTGATGCCCTCTAAATATAAATGCGCAGCATTCCGTGGCAGCTTTCGGTTTCAGGCTACTAAATGCTGGAATGATTTACCGCCACCGATCAGGTCCTGTGCATCCAAATCTAGCCTCCAGTATAATCTGCGTAAATTTTTATTAAACATTCAGAAGTCTGAAACCGTTGCGCCGCACTTTTTCTGAGGACCTCGTGTGGTAATTTTATTTGTCTGTTTTGGTTATCATACGATACGAGTATCGCATCGCTTTCACTTTTTAATATCTATTTTAGTATGTCTAACTAACCTAACCCTATATTATTTTATTTTTTACATGTAAATATTTATAAAGTACCCAACTACGTATTTATAAAGTACCCACCTATGTATTTGTTTTGTTCATGTTTTTCATTTGTTTTGTCACTCGGAGGTTAAGACTGAAAAACAGCGTTGTGATTTTGTCCCTACAATTTTGCAACATTAAGCTGAGTCTTAACCCATTCTTTATTGCACACATTGCTGAACGCAACGGGCAAACCCAATATTTTCTTTTTTAAACGGTTTTTATTAACTTCACCGCGTATCAACTGTCGTCGATGCTTCAAATCTTGTGATCGATTTTTCGACCACTTCTACTGCACCGAAATCAATAAAATTTGGAACTCTTATCAAGTCTCCATGACAATGCAATATTTTAATATTTTTATCCTCTTATCTTTAAAGCCTGATGCTGCAGACGTACTGCCTTCCTTAACCGAGAGTGTTAGACACGTGAAAATTAAAGTATAGCATGTTTGGCATAATCAAATACTAACAGCCTGGTCTTGATTTCCAACTCCTCACTCCTGATGCTGCAGTACTGCTTACAATAACCGCAAGGTTTATCTTTTATGAATATCTTGATTTTAAAGAAGTTCTTTAGATATGAAGTATATAGGTAGAAACGAAACATGCAAATTTAATACTAACGTCCAACTCCTCAAATCTGATACTCCAGTGTTACTGCCTGCCACAACCGCTAGGTTAAGCGATATGTAGATTTTGAAGTACTGCTTTAGATAATTGGTAAAAACATACGGAAACATTTATCATGATCATCATCATATTAGCTGAAAGACGTTCACTGGTGAATATAGGCCTCCCCCAAAGATTGCCACAAGGACCGGCCCCGTGCCACCCGTATCCAGCGACTTTCACCAGTCATGAGTCCACCTTGTGGGGGGCCTACCCACGCTGCGCCTTCCGGTACGTGACCGCCACTCGAGAACCTTACCGCCCCAACGGCCATCGGTTCCACGCGCGACGAGTCCCACCCACTTCAGCTTAGCGATTCGAAGAGCTATATCGGTTACGTTGGTTCTGCTGCGGATGGTCACATTTCTAATCCGATCTCGCAGAGAGACTCTTAGCATAGGCCTCTCCATTGCCCTTTGAGTGACTTTGAGCCTTCTTATGTGGCCCATTGTACACGACCACGGTTTAGTACCGTATGTCATTGCTGAGGCCCTCCGGCTGATAGGCTCATAGGGTCACGGCTGATAGGGTGACAGCGTGAGTGGATCGCGTAGGGCCAGCCGTCGGGCCTGCGGACCTCTGGCTGATAGAGTGACAGCGTGAGTGGTTCGCGTAGGGTGAGCCGTCGGGCCTGCGGCCCTCCAGCTGATAGAGTGACTGCGTGAGTGATTCGTGTGAGTCGAGCCGTTGGGCCTGCGGCCCTCCAGCTGATAGAGTGACATCATGAGTGGATCGCGTAGAGAGAGCCGTCGGGCCTGCGGCCCTCCAGCTGATAGAGTGACAGCGTAAATGAATCGCGTAGTGCGAGCCGTCGGGCCTGCGGCCCTCCGGTTGATAGACTCACAGCGTGAGTGGTTCACGTAGGGCGGGCTGTCGGGCCTGCGGCCCTCCAGCTGATAGAGTGACAGCGTGAGTAGATCGCGTAGGGAGAGCCTTCAGGCTTGCGGCCCTCCAGCTGATAGAGTGACAGCGTGAGTGGATCGCGTAGGGAGAGCCGTCAGGCCTACTGCCCTCCAGCTGATAGAGTGACAGCGTGAGTGGATCGCGTAGAACGAGCCGTCGGGCCTGCGGCCCTCCGGTTGATAGACTCACAGCGTGAGTGGTTCACGTAGGGCGGGCTGTCGGGCCTGCGGCCCTCCAGCTGATAGAGTGACAGCGTGAGTAGATCGCGTAGGGAGAGCCGTCGGGCCTGCTTCCCTCCAGCTGATAGTGACAGCGTGAGTGGATCGCGTAGGGAGAGCCGTCGGGCCTGCGGCCCTCCAGCTGATAGTGACAGCGTGAGTGGATCGCGTAGGGAGAGCCGTCGGGCCTGCGGCCTTCCATCTGATAGAGTGATTCCGTCAGACCTGCAGTCCTCCGGTTGGTCGACTGAGAGAACGGGTTTATATTTTATAGTCTCAAAATTCGACTTGTATATTGTGAACAATATAAAAATTTTAACTTGATGTTCTCAATAAACCAAATTGATTGATATATTCCTTATTGTCAGGTCTCTGTTATCTAAGGTACTTATTGTATAAATAATATGTCCATTTGAGACACTTCGGGCATTCAAGCTTAGGTACATTAAGCATGCCCAGCCTTTGGTTTTCATTTGTCGATCGAGATATTTAATAACTTTTTTTTAGTGTTGGATTCCTAAAATATTTATTCAACAGGGATTCGCCTCCCGTTACACATAAAATAATGTTCATTAAGTTTACATATGTGTCGTGATTCGTGATGAAAGCGCTACTTAGCATGCATAGTTTGTATTACATATTATAAACAACATCTTTGAACTAGAATTAGTAGGTATATACCTACTATATAATATATACCTACTATATAGTATCGGAAATTATCTTAACAAGTGCACTAAAAACTTGAAAATAAAATAAGTAAATAAAGTTTTAAGTTAAACTGTTTTTATTGCACCAAAAACTAGAAAATAAAAATTTATTGTATCTAACCGTAGATGCTACTTTCTGTAGTTTACTCACGTGAAACTATTATCACTGTAGGTAGTCTTCCCAAGTCGGATGCTGAAAGCCACGTTTAGCCTCTATGTCAGTGGATTAAGCGTTACCTAATCGGAAACTTTTACCAAACTAAAATAAAAACGTGGGGTGATATTACAAAAGAAACGTACAAGTTCAAAATATGTAATTGTAGCTTTAATTTTGCAATTAATCATCCATCTGTTCCATCACTTCTACAATAGAGGTAAATAGCTTTTATCAAGGCCAGGACAAAACTTATTACACTATTCCTGTCTTGATTTCTATGTGTGTTCTTAAATATACGAGTATAGTGACTTAATCACAATTGCGTACGCCCCACGTTTTTATTTTAGTTTGGTAAAATTTTCCGATTAGGTAACGCTTAATCCACTGACATAGAGGCTAAACGTGGCTTTCAGCATCCGACTTGGGAAGACTACCTACAGTGATAGATAATAGTTTCACGTGAGTAAACTACAGAAAGTAGCATCTACGGTTAGATACAATACATTTTTATTTTCTAGTTTTTGGTGCAATAAAAACAGTTTAACTTAAAACTTTTTTTACTTATTTTATTAATTTTTAATAGGATTTTTATTTTTCTGTTCTTTTCATTTGGTAAATATTATTGTTTTGAAATTTAATTGTATAGATATTGAGATGAATTATCTTCTTCGTATAAATATAATTCACATTTAATAATCTTGCTACGACTAAATGTTAGTGTAGCTATAAGATGTTACCACTGATGAAAATGTTACCACTGTATTTATTACTTATGTTGTTCTGTAATGTGTGCTTTATGTGAATCTATTCTATTCTATTCTATTCTATCCTATCTTGGGACATCTTACACAAATCGACCTAGTCCCACGATAAGCTCAATTAAGGCTTGTGATGTGGGTACCAGGCGACGATATATATAATAGATAGATACATATAGATACTTAAATACATAGACAGCCATGACCGAGAAACAAACATTTGTGATAAATAAATACACAAAGAATGCCCTCGCCGGGATTCGAACCCGGAACCTCCAGCTTCGTAGGCAGGGTCACTACCAACTAGGCTACGGAGGCTGACAAATAGATTATTGTTAGTTTTTATTAATATTAAGGTTTGTTATTATAAATAATGTTTGAATTAAAAAAAAAAAATCGAAATGTACCTATACATTAGATGTGACTGGACAAAAATATACCTACTTACTTTTTTACAGATTCTTGAATCACTATTTCTTGTTGAGGAAGGGGTATGTTAAAAAACTACTGTCCACCATTTATTAATACTCAGTTTCATACAATAAATTATTTGAATTTGAAAGTATCAGCAGAAGCTGGACCGGATCGCTAGTTAGAAATAAACGACAAGTAGTATAGTACAATACATGACAATGTATTTACATTCCACATCCCATCATCAGCCTATGTTAGTCCACTGCTGGACGTAGGCCCCTCCTATTAACTATGCGCATAGACGCATTAGGAGGTAAATGCCCATAATTGCCACGCTGGGCAAGCGGATTGGCGATCGCTGTAATGTGTCCACTATGATGACGCTGCTGCCCATCATCAATCTTGTAGAACGATCAGTGACACTTTAATCCCTTAGTCGACTCTTACGACACCCGCAGGAGGGGTTGGGGTTTACATTCCACTTCAATTAAATTCTCAAATAAGGCCCTTTGTTTAATTGATTTTGTTACAAACAAACGAAATACGGCACTTTTCCTTACACAGCTTGGTTCTATGTGATTTAAAGAAAATAGTATGATCGGTTGGTGGGCCTTACGAAAATCCATTATGGTACTACGAAGCGATGTTAAAATGGAAAACCATAGAATACATTTAGTATTTATTTATATCACTATATTTTATATGCCTGATAAAATAATAATAATAATAAATATGCTTTATTGTGCACTACAATGAAAACTTAAACAGAAACACAGATAAACAGTAGATGCAAGTAGGTGACAACAGGCGGACTTATCGCTGAAGAGCGACTAAAAAGCGAGAAAATACTAGACTAGAAAAAAAAATCATACCGTGAAATTAAATCCTTTGTACAGATATCACACGAGTATGATTTTCGGCCTCAGTATAAAAAATATATCTCGCTTGACAGCTTCCTTACAACAAGAATAGATACACCTATAATATCCTATTATCCTTATTCCTTATAACAGGATATAGGAGGGTGAATCAATTTTTTCTGTCTATTATTGCTATGGTTACTGTCGCCTGAGTCACGCCGGTTTTACGCAAAATGATGGTTCTTAAACTATGCAAATATGCTTGTAGTCCATGTTTGTAAGAGGCCTATTAAGGAAATAATTTATTAGCATCAGAAAAAAGCATGCTTGTATAGTTTAAGTAGCATAATTCTGCATAAAACTAGCGTGACTCAGGCGACCGTAACCATAGCAAAAACAGACAGAAAAAAGTTGATTCTTGACCCTAATTTATATCACTATATTTTATACGACACTGATAGAATACTTGACTTAAAAAAAATCATACCGTGAAATCCTTTGTACCTACAGACATCACACGAGTATATATATTCGGCATCAGTATAAAAAAATATATACACCTATAATATCCTGTTATCCTTATAACAGTATACATGTAGATGGTTCCATCACGTTTTTTGTCACTCGTTGCCATGGTTACATTAAAACTGGAGTCACCCTTAAAACACAGCATTAGCAATAGCATTAAAATGTTACAAAACTGACTTTTTTGACAGTTACATAGTCTTTTCATGGTAGGTCACCCACTGTTCACTGTCAACATGTTATTAAAACGTGCAGCATACTTTCTTCTAGCAAACTACGCCACCTTCGTCCCTTGGGTGACGGAATAACAACAAAAAGGGATTGACATAGATATAAAATAAAAATCACGACATTTGAAAACTTTAAATATATTACTAAAAATAATCAAAACTTCACAATAAATAATATACAATACATCATCGATTGCCAACTTAGAGAATTACTAAATCCTCTAAGATTGCCAACGAAAACTCACGAATTTTAGCAACGTCGTATGTCAGTACTGGATCGGAACTGATATACGAGCGTAATTTCAAGTATTTGTTACTTAGTGAGTTTTGGTTGTTAACAGACGAGATTTTTAACATATTGGGTAATTACCTATGACATTGCCGTTTTTGGTTATAGACTTTAGTTGATCCCTAATTTTATCTAAAGAGAAACTTAGATATATTCTTTGTGTTTGTGTTTGCCCCGTGTAACAAGTTTTTTTACCTAATCTAATAATAGTTTTTTTTTCCTTTAAATAATATTCAAAAATAAGCTTTGAAAACAACTCTTGGCATATGCTGCCGGTTCATGTTTGAAATAGGTATAAATGTATGATGTATGTAAACCTTGTTTTCTGAAATAAACATATACAAAACACTCCTTATAAGTGTCTGATATTACCGGCATTTGGTTTATTTTGATTTTGACATCAAAAAATATACACAAAATTAATTGTATGGAAAATAGACTTTTCTCAAACATGCAATTAAATATTGTCTTTACGTTCCTTAAAATAGACTCGTAAGTACCGCTTTTAGGGCGCAGTAACTCACTGGGATGGAAATGGAATATCATAACACTTTTCAGTCCTAGGCCTGCAAAGTGACTTTTTTTTTAAATTTCGACAACATCATCATTATTTTTATTTATTTCTTTGCATGTTTGAGAAAAGCACTATACTATATATATCAACTTGGCCGGAAATCCTCATTTTCATTTTCTAATGTAATGTCATTATTTCACAAAATTCTTCATACAAAACGCCAATTTCAGAGGTGTAATTAATGACTCTAATGACCTAATATGAAACAAACGCCATTAGTCTTTTTACACATTCATTGTTATATACTTCACATCAGCCTAAATAAGTCCACTAGGTGGACAAACCTCTCCTATTATACAGGGTGTTACACGAGCCACTAAAAACTTTGAACGGGGTTATTTAGTAGGCTATACTGAACAACTTTTACTATGGGGCCAATCACGAAATCTAAAAAAATGTCTTTTTTATACAGTATGACCGATCGACATTTTGTATGAAAAAGCCAATTTTTTTTGTGATTTCTGGGTTAGCTCCATAGTAAAAGTTGTTCAGTATAACTTACCAAATTACCCCGTTCAAGGTTTTCAGTGGTTCGTGTAATTACCTATACAGACAGCAGTAAGGATACATTTGTCACCCCAACTCATTCCACGGGTGTCGTAAGAGTCGACTAAGGGATTGAAGTGTCACTGACCATATTAGAAAATAAGAGAGGCCTACGTCCAGCAATGGACTGAGATAGCCTGATGCACGATGGCTATAATCATAACAAGAATCTAAATTACTGCTTCTAAACATTGTGGAACACATACAATCACAGAATTAGATTTGGATAGACGAAACAAGTTCATTCATTTGTATGGCGGCCGAGCGTGTCAGATTTTGTACTGAAGTTGTTACTTGCCTATGATTTTTAAATATGTCTCAGGCCCTTGAGTATTCATATTTTTTTGCGATAGCAATTAATATTGCTTAAGGAGGCATTATTAATGTTTTTGTACACTTCAACTTGCAAAATTTGACGCCCGAAAGCTGCAAGCTGCGATTAAAGACGGACAACTCAGTGGATTACACTGAGTTCATTTGACACGCTAAGTAGATACGTTTGCTTGATCTATGGTATATATGACATCTGTGCATACAATACAATACAATAACTCTTTATTGCACCTCAAATACAAATACAAAACAAATAAATATACATGTTTGAAAGAGGTAAACAATACTGCATTTGTTGGAAACAGTTCAGGAATGATACATAGTAAGGAGGCATTGGCTGATTACTTTCATATATCTTTCCCAAACGCTCTTCAAATCTGCTTCTCTGGAAAATAAAACAAAAATTATATTTAGTACACAGGAAAGAAAGAAAGAAAGAAAGAAAAAACGTTTATTCGAGACACAGTACAAACAAAACAAAACAGTAAACACGAAATTTTGTCTCGAAATGGCCAGAACTCACAACTCAGGATGTTACGACATGTTACCACCCCAACTCCTCCTGCGGGTGCCGTAAGAGTCGACTAAGGGATTGAAGTGTCACTGACCATTATTTGTTATTAAAAGATTGATGATGGGCAGCAGCGTCATCATAGTGGACACATTACTGCGATCGCCAATCCGCTTGCCAAGCGTGGCGATTATGGGCATATACTAATGCGTCTATGCGCATAGTTAATAGGAGAGGCCTACGTCCAGCAGTGGACTAACAATACTAACATAGGCTGATGATGGTGATGATGTTACTGTTACTACACTACACTGAAAATCACGAATCACGAAATCTAAAAAAAATTGTCTTTTTCATACAGTATACCTGGAGCTAACACGAAAACGAATAAGAAAAACAGCACTTTCACAAACAAATGTATATTGTGGTGAAAACACCGGTAAGTAAATGTGCAATGTGCTCACAAGGGCGACGACCGAACAACTGAACTATATTTGTATACATGGAACTAGCTGGTAAACACAATTCAAATCGCTGTCATTGCATAGACAAGATAGCACTTGTATTCAGCCAATATCACATTTCAATATTCAATAAGTATGACCGATCGATCACGACATTTTGTATGAAAGTGCTTAATTTTTTTTGTGATTTCTGGATTAGCTCCATAGTAACTGTTGTTCAGTATAACCTACCAAATCACCAAGTTCAAGGTTTTCACTGGCTCGTGTAGTGTAACACGCTATATACAGGATATAACATAAATAGGGGCGATCGGTTAAAAGACCCATCAAGTATGTTTTGATTACGAAAAATCATGAAAAATAACATATTCGAACGGCCGAGTATAATATGAATTAGTTTTTGTCTTCTTTTTTGTGCAACAACTAAAATTGTTTTGTTTAATATTTATTTTTAAGTATGCTGCTTGTAAGGCCCAGCACACACGGTGAAACGCAACTGCAACGAAACTGCAACTACTAGTTACTTTTGAGTTTCATTTGAGTTTATGCCATAGATACCTTTGAGAAACAACACACGACGCAACTAGTTTGAAACCGGTTTTAAACGCGTTGCAGATCAGTTGCTTTGAAACCAGCGTGCAGGAAACTCGTGTCGGATTTCGCGTCTTTTCTGTTTGACAAAATGGCTGACGATGAAAATAAAAATATTCAATTTGTATTGGAAGTCGAGAAACATCCTTGCTTGTACAATACAACACTTTCTGGCTATTCTATTCAGCCACAAACATACGGCAGTTGATATTCTTCTCAATGTAGGGATGTACCCACATACTTCTTCTTTTACGCCTCCTTCTTTGTCGAAGATACAAATACAAAACCAGAACTTCTCCATCACTTGAACTAGACATTTTGGGCACGTCTGTCTGGTCTCAAAATCGGAATGATTGTGACTAACTAAAAGTTGCGGCGTGTGTAGAAAACGTTTGAAACTGGTTTCAAACCTATAATTTCAAAAGAGTTTCGTTGCAGTTGCGTTTCACCGTTGCGTTGCGTTGTGCTGGGCCTAAGCGCTCAGGAACTAAGCTTATATGGGTGAATAAACTTTTTTCTGTCTATTATTGCCATGGTTACGGTCGCCTGAGTCACGCTGGTTTTATGCATAATTATGCTACTTAATTTATGTAAATAAGCATACAGTCCTTGTCTGTAGATTGCTCATCAATTAAAGGATTTATTAACACCAGATAAATGCATGTTTGCATAGGTTGAGTAGCATAATTATGCATAAATTCAGCGTCACTCAGGCGACCGTAACCATGGTAATAACAGACAGAAAAAAGTTGATTCACCCATAGTTTATGTCATAAGATGAAATAACTTATCGATAAAATAATATACAGTGTAAGTCCCTACCCACAGAATTAGATTTGGATAGAAGAAACAAGTTCATTCATTTGTATGGCGGTCGAGCGTGTCAGATTTTGTACTGAAGTTGTTACTTGCCTATGCTTTTAAATATGTCTCAGGCCCTTGAGTATTCGTATTTTTTTGTGTTGTTGCAATTAATATTACATGGAGGCATTATTAATGTTTTTGTTCACTTCAACTTACAAAAGACGGACAACTCAGTAGATTTTACCGAGTTAATTTGACACGCTAAGTAGATACGTTTGCTTGATCTATGGTATATATGACATGTGTGTCCCTAGCTAAATTTTGTTGGTGCCACCGTGACTTCTGTCTGGTGATACATATAAGATCCTAATTTATAAGATGCAGATATTTTAACACATGATACTTTACATTAAAATAATTAACTTTAAATATAAATTAAGAAATCTTTTCATGTAACTTTTTTGATTTCATTTTTCTAACAAAAAAAAAATTATAATTTCGTCTAAAAAAATCATCATGTGCATTATCACATGTCACAATAACACTCATGTCTGTCATGTCATCAAACGACACAATCCGACGGAAAATAACACATATGACATTGACAATCAAGTATTTAATTTATCGACGTGAAGTGGCCAGTTCCAGTTAAGTGGTACGTAAAAGAGGTACTAGAATCTGTTCAATGAGTTTTCATTTAATAATCACATAAACAGGGTGTTTTTACGTAGTAAATTTGTTTTTCCGTTTTCTCCAAAAAAACACCGTAAAAGCTATAATGTTTCACGGTTTATTATACTCCCGAGACCGAGTACTATCTCTGTAGCTGTAAAAATATCTGTATCTAATAAATTAGGACCTTATATACAGGGTGTTACCTGAGCACGTCCATTTGTAGCGCACACTGTTCGTAAGCGCTCAGAAACTGCGCCAGATCTGTTCGCGGCCACCCGCCCGCGCGTAGCGGCTCCACACATCTACACGACAATTAGGGTAAATCTGCGACCATATAAAACATGGACGCGTAACGCCAGCTCAGAAATGCCCCAAAACCAATTGTTCAATTGTGCCAAGATGGGCAGAACATAGCGCTTTTCGTGACACCGCGCATATTTCGGCGCAACATCTTTGACAAATGTTTATTGAATATCGCCAATCAAAACTTTGATGGACCAATCACAACTATTTATAAATGGCGGTTTAAGTTTTTATAGGTTGACATTCAAATTAATTGCCGTGATGCATTGACAAGGGGGTGACACTTGTCAACTAAAATTCAGGACCGTTTTTGAAAGGCAATTTAATATGGCGTGCGGCTTCCATGTTTTATTTGTTCGTAGGGGTAAATCTACAAGACTGTAAGATCTGGATGCTTAGCCAAGTTGCCAATCGCTAACGGTTAGCGTATCGTCTACGAACAAATAAAACATGGAAGCCGCACGTCATATTAAATTGTCTTTCAAAAACGGTCCTGAATTTTAGTTGATAAAGTGTCATCCCCTCTTCAATGCGTCATGTTAATGAAGTTCAGTATCAACCTATAAAGCCTTACACCACCATTTAAATATAGTTGTGATTGGTCCATCGAAGTTTTGATTGGCTATATTCTATAAACATTTGTCAAAGATGTTGCGCCGAAATATGCGCGGTGTTAAGAAAAGCGCTACGTCCTGCCCATCTTGGTACAATTGAACAATTGTTTTGGGGGCATTTTTGTGCTGGCGTTAGACGTCCATGTTATATATGGTCGCAGCGTATCGTAGTTTTCCCTCTCTGCCACTCTTTCATATTAGTGCGACAAAGACTAGCTGCCTTTCGTTTACGATTGACGATTAAGCGTTAGCGATTGACAACTTGTCTAAGCACCCAGTTCTCAAAAACTTTTCACAGAATTAAGACAGATTGACCAATGACCATTTAGTTTTCCTATTTTGTTACTATTTTTTTGGTTATCAATTTCTATAACAATTATTCTACGCAATTATTAGTCCACAATCTATAATTATAAATAAACAACCAACAATTGAATTACATATCATTAAAAAAGTTGGTAACAAAATAGAAAAACGGTAACTCACGCATTTAGTGCTAATAATTGCGTGCAAATTTTTTGAAAACTAGTCATAACATTAGGCATGATGAATGGCAAGTCAAATAAGCATCTTTTTTGAACTGTCAAAACGTTATTAATACATTTGAGGAGTGACTTTTCAAAAGGCTTATTTCCACTTTGTCAGTACAGATTATTTCACTTTGATTGTTTTTATTAATTTTTTGTGTTACCTATTTGACAATGCAGAAAAAATAACTCTTGATGACAGGGTGGAAATAAGGAAAATAAGCCCCTTTTGCATATCATGCTATAATATTTTATTCCACAGTGCCACTTACTCTCTAAACTATTTTGACTCTATCGCGACAAGAATCTGGGGTCTAAGCATGGGACGATTAACTCTAATCGACCTGATCACTTCACACATTCGATCTATAGACCCATAAATGTATTACCTTTCTAGGAGGTCAATGAAGAGGGACCTTAGTTCTCTCCCTCTGTGTAGATTGCAGGCAAGTCCGACCAAAGCTCTTGTATATAATCTAAAAAAAAATGGGTTCAATTGGAAAAAAACATTACAAAAAGACATTTAACGAAAAATTTTTGCACTTGGCTGTAGGTACTTATATGATATTATGTCCGCTGTGTTATGAAAGTCGGTAAATAATAATTTGATAAATAAATGTTAGTATGGCAAGTGTCACTTACTATTATTTGATAAAAGATTGATGATGGGCAGCAGCGTCATCATAGTGGACACATTACTGCGATCGCCAATCCGCTTGCCCAGCGTGGCGATTATGGGCATTTACCTCCTATAATGCGTGTATACGCCTAGTTAATTGATCATGGCAAGTGAATCATTAACCATAAGTCGGTTGAGAAGTAAAATTAGGCGAAAAATATTCTGGCGAAATAGCAGTACAACGATCGTTTGATCTAACACTTTTTTCAGCTAGTCTTCACAGTATTTTACAACGAATTAAAATGCACTGAAACATATTTTTGAGCACTTTTATATACACCTTATTTTGCCTTTGACTGTACTTATGAAAACGTTCTAGTTCAGTAAGCGTATAGCAAATGATTGCGATGAAATCGTTATCAACGCACATGTGCGTTTTTGGCGTTATCTTTACGAAAATTAAAAAGTCTTACCGGAAATTTAGTTCCAACTCTTGGTAGGATTTTTCTAGTAATTTTGGTTTTAGACGCATACATATCAGGCTGAAAAAAAATCGAAAATATTACTATAGCAAGTAATTGTACATAGCCGCCCTAGGGCTGTAAGCCATTATTTATGTTATTTGGTAACGGCGTTATTCATAAACGCATATCAAACCTTTGTGAACTTAAAAATCGTTTGTCCTTATCTGTCAGACTGACGTTAGGGTCTGTTAAAAAGTGACAAAACATATTTTAACTAAAATCAGTCTGTTAAGTTATTATGAATAAGGCGGTAAATGTTTTAATAAAATGAAGGTATTTTTGACCACTTTTCCAACATTTTGTATACAACTATACGGCTGTTTAAGTTTCCTTTTTATAACATTATCAATGCTTTTGTTTATTATTTAGCACCATTAAATGCAGTCTATAAAAGTGTAACTGCAAATTAACAAACTATATCGTAATTTTGAGTGAATAAAAAGTTAGTGGCCAAAAACGAAAACGGTAACTCACGAAATCAACGCTAATAATTATGTACATTTTTTTTGAGAAATACTCTCTTTCTCAAACTTGCAATGAAATGTTGGCATTACGTACGTCAAATTAAACCAGGAAGTACCATCTCACTGGTTCGATGATTGAACTTGATATGTAAAGGCATTTCCGCAGTCCTAAGACTGCAAAGTACCGGAAGGAACCTGCTTTAAAAAGTTAAATACCGGAAATAACTTGTAAAGTGACAGAACAACTTTGGCATGTCACCGTAAAATAAAGAACTAATGTCAATGTCACAGGGTAAAAGATTATCTCGAATAGTTTAAAAAATTTTTGAAGTATAAGTTGTTTTTTTTATTATTTTATAGATTCGTTTCGTTCTTTGATTTATTTGTTTGTATACTGTGAAAATCACTTTGGATTTTTTATTTCATTGCAAGTTTGAGAAAAGCACTATACAAATCTCGGCGATAAACAAGGTTCCAGTTCTGTAACCCTTCAATTCCCGTCCTCTATAGTAATGTACATTTAGTCTACGAACAAATAAAACATGGAAGCCGCACGCCATACTAAATTGCCTTTCAAAAACGGTCCTGAATTTTAGTTAACAAGTGTCACCCCCTGTTCAATGCATCACGGCAATGAATTAGAATGTCAACCTATAAAAACTTAAACCGCCATTTATAAATAGTTGTGATTGGTCCATCAAAGTTTTGATTGGTGATATTCAATAAGCATTTTGTCAAAGATGTTGCGCCGAAATATGCGCGGTGTCACGAAAAGAGCTATATTCTGCCCATCTTGGCACAATTGGTTTTGGGGGCATTTTTCGAGCTGGCGTTAGGCGTCCATGTTTTATATGGTCGAAGACTTTTAGTTGTCTCACTGTTTGTGTTCTTTCTCTTTGTCCAGTAAGATGCGTAGTTCTCTCAACTCGAGCAGAAACTCTCTGTCCATCTCCGTGTCGTAATACTCCGGCCCCGTGCAAGAATACGTCCAAGATGTCATTATAGACTGCCGACAATATTAATAAGAATAAGAAAAAAGTATTAAAAAAAATATGTTGGGACATCTTACACAAATCGATGTAGTCCCACGGTAAGCTCAATTAAGGCTTGTAATGTGGGTACCAGGCGATTACATATTTAATAGATACATACATATAGATACTTAAATACATAGACAGCGATGACCAAGTAAAAAATCGTCGGCTGACAAGCAAAACTCACTATAAAAACTGTCACTACTCTTAGCAACCTCTTATGTCAGTATTAAATCAGAACTGGGATAGGAGCTATATATTTCAAGTAGGTATTTGTTACTTGGTGAGTTTTGCTTGTTTGTCGTCGAAATATTTGTGATAAATTAAAACACAAATAATGCCCTCGCTGGGATTCGAACTCGAAACCTCCAGCTTCCTAGGCATGGTAACTACTAAACTAGGCTACGGAGAATAGTCATCCTCCGTCAGTTTTTGTGACAATTACAACTACAAAAACACTGTAAACATCGAGGTTTGGGTGGATTATGGGCATTTACCTCCTAATACGTCTATACGCATAGGAGAGGCCTACGTTCAGCAGTGGACTAACATAGGCTGATGATGATGATGATGGGTGGTCAAACCCGATAGCCCTATGTAACCGAAAAGTCGCGTGTCTATAATTAACTGTCACGATCGTATCAACCAGTGGCGTGCACTCCATATAGGCAAATAGGCACTGCCTACCCTAGCAGAACAGCATCTACATATACTGTTTCGTCTTCATTATAATAATTTGTCATGTTTTCTGAAAGAAATCGAAACGGTGTTCTTGGCAAGCATGGCATTGGAAATTGTAACGATAACGGATCAAGACTTCTGTCGTTGTGTGCTGAATTCGGCCTAAGTATCACCAACACATTTTTTCGCCTTGCCGATAAATACAAGACCTCATGGATGCACCCTCGATCTAAACATTGGCATCTTTTAGATTACGTTATTGTCCGCCGGCAAGACCTGTGCGATGTTCTTATAACGAGAGCAATGCGTGGGGCACTGGGCTGGACTGACCATCGTCTCATCAGATCAAAGATGCAACTAAAGATTAAGGCTCCACGGCGAAACCCACACAAGATCCCTCCAAAAGTTGCCTTTTCGCAACTCATTACATCGAAGGAACTAGGTTGTAAGTTGGACTCAGCATTTTCTGACCTCGCCCTGCCAACTGAGTTTGCTACCACAGATGATGAGTGGCAATGCCTCTCGCAAAACCTTCATGCCTGTGCTTTAGATACCATTGGTAAGCCACAAAAAAGACACCAAGATTGGTTTGATTCAGCAGATAACGAAATTAGAATGCTCGTGGAAAAGTATAGACATGAACTAAACTCAAGGACAGCAGTTGCGAGTGACAAAAAGAGAGCACACAACGGGCTCAGGTCTAAAGTCCGCGAATTAAAGGACAAGTGGTGGAAAGACAAAGCTGCTGAACTACAACACTGTGCTGACACTCACCAGACAGGGAAGTTTTTCGAAGGAGTCCAAGCCATTTTTGGTCCTCGAGTCCGGAAAACGGCTCCACTGTACTCAAAAGACAAGTCGGTCCGAGTTACCGATAAAAGTGCCGTATTGAAGCGTTGGGCAGAATATTTTAATGATGTTTTGAACCCTGATGCGCTCAGTGCTGACTTGACTTATATAAACACGCTTGAAGAGCTCCCTGTATGTCAACAACTGGATGACCAGCCAACTTATGAAGAGTTTGCGGCAGCAGTACAGCGTCTTAAAAATGCGAAGACCCCCGGGATGGACCAACTACCAGCTGAAATTTACAAATACAGTGGAAAACAAATTATCAGCAGACTGTACCATCTCGTATTAAAAGTGTGGGATACGGAACAAGTGCCACAGGCCTGGAGAGATGCGGTTATCTGCAAGCTGTACAAAGGGAAGGGAGATGTCTCCGACTGCAGCTCTTATAGGGGAATTTCGCTTCTCTCTTGTGCAGGGAAAATTCTTGCTCACATCATTAACACCCGCTTAAGTGAGTTAGCCGAAAAATATCTTCCAGAGAGTCAATGCGGATTCCGCCCTAGTAGGGGAACCATTGACGCCATTTCTGTCGTAAGGCAACTCCAAGAAAAAAGCTTTGAACACCAATGGCCTCTCTACATGTGCTTCGTGGACTTAGAAAAAGCATTCGATAGAGTTCCACGTGAAGCCCTTTGGCTTGTTCTTGAGAAAATTGGTTGTCCAAAGAAGTTCGTTAACCTGATTCGACAATTCCATATTGGGATGAGAGCCCAGGTTCAGCACGAAAACGATCTATCCGAGGAGTTCCAAGTCACGAGTGGTGTAAAGCAGGGATGTGTTCTGGCACCCACGCTTTTTGCCATATATTTTTCAGCGGTCATGAAAGACGCGCTGCAGTATTCGCGTAACAAAATTCTATTGAATGTTAGAACCGATAGAGGTGTTTTTGACATCTCAAGATTTAGAGCCAAATCAAAGGTTCAAAAGATGTCTATATTGGAGATACTTTACGCGGATGATGTATGCCTTATGTCCGATAGCATGGCAGATCTCCAAAGCTGTGTTGACGAACTACGTGACTCATGTCAACGTTTTGGGCTGGTTATAAGTGCTTCTAAGACACAAGTCCTCAAGCAACCACCAAGAGGAAGTGAGGCCGATCCTGCGGCACTCAATCTGGATGGGAAACTACTGGGTGAGGTTCCGCACTTCAAATATCTCGGAAGTACTATCCGACGTGATAATACCTTAGCTTCGGAGATACCTTCACGTATTGCCAATGCCGCTGCTAATTTCGGACGACTCACAGACCGTGTCTGGAGGTCCCATGATTTAAAGCTCGAGACAAAAATTAGTGTCTACAAGGCGCTAATCATTCCTGTCCTTCTGTATGGAGCGGAGACATGGTGCCTCTACAAAACAGACGTCAAAAAACTAGACACATACCACTTAAGGTGTCTGCGGTCTGTACTTGGGATCAAGTGGCAGGACCGTGTACCTAACTCTGAGGTCCTACGTCGTTCCGGAATGCATGGTATGGAGGCTATGCTGATGCAGCGGCAGCTCAGGTGGTGTGGGCATGTCCTACGAATGGATGACCACCGTTTGCCTAAAGCTTTACTCTACTCTGAGTTGGCGGCAGGTAAACGGAAGCATGGCGGTCAACATCTGCGCTATAAGGACGTACTCAAACGACATCTGAATGCCTGTGGTATTGACACTGATCGCTGGGAGGAGCTTGCAGTGAAACGGTCATCTTGGCGCTCTACTGTCTTTAACAGCGTCAATGATTTCGAAGAAAACCGCCTGATCTCCTTAGACGTTAAAAGACAACTACGTAAGGAAAGACCTAAGCCCTCCTACGCGTACACATATAATGCAGCTGGTCAGCTCTATTGCTCTGATTGCAGGAGAGTATTTAAAACAAAGTTCGGCCTAGCCAGCCATATCAGGGCTCACAGTAGACAACGTCCATAGAGTTTATTTGGGGTCGCCGTCATCGAAAACGATGAGGAGGACTATATATGTATAATATAAGAAAATCTATAAAAACAAACCTCGTTCATTGTTATATTAATACAGTTCGGTTCTGAGCGATTTTTTACGTTTATTTTCATGTAAGTGTTAGTTGTGACTGTGCGCGACTGAATTGTGCTATGAGAATAAATTGTGGATACCTAGTTGATGCTGACTGCTAGCGTTTTGCCGGAGTTGATTTTCGGCGGATTTAGCAAGTTAACAATAAAACAAAAGAAGTTAGTACAGGTATGTGTAATTATTTAAATAGTCGATGTATTCTGTTCTCGACAAATTAAAGCATTAATGAACATTTCATTTTAGCTATTTCACTCGTTATTTTGTAATTGATATTGGAATTCACCGATGACTAATGCTACGCATATTCGAAAACCTAACACTCTTCTGCTAGGAAACATTACCGATCTGAAAAGCATTAGGACGTAAACAAAAGTCGGCGGTCGAGATATTATAAGACTTTTATGTCGCAAGTTTGTGAATTTGCAATTTCGATGTTCAATATTGTTTGTTTCTCAGATAAAAAAATTGCCTACCCTAACTAAAAACCCTATGCACGCCACTGGTATCAACCCGGGTTTAAAGGGATAAAGGTCAAGATATTGTTTCATTGAAATAATAACGTGACGTCTATAATATAGTTCGTATTTTAAAAACTGGTTTGCTCGGCTTATCGGGTTCACCTCCCCCTCAATATACAAAGATCGTCACAAAATGGCCACAATTCAGATTTGGGTGAAAATTCTTTCCGTTATCTTATTTTATGTCCCTAAAAAACGTGATACAGTTGTGATTTTTGTATGAGATAATGTTTTGCTTCCAATTTTTATGTATGGATTAAAATCTAGCGTGAAAAAGAAATACAAGTGCACCGGATTTTTTTTATATACTGAGTCGAGACAGCAACTAGAAGCGTAACAGAGTGGTATGAAACAAGGCAACGAAAACAATTTTTACCCATTTAAAGCAAGTTGTATCTTGCAAGGCTAGTGCTTCAAATGCATGCCTATATGGATACCACCATGGAACCCGCGTCAAATATAACTGTCAAATATAGCGGAAATGTAGTGTATTATAGTATGGTTCGTGAAATATAAATTGGTAAATTTCTACCTACATTATAGTAAAAATAAACATTCAATTTATATTTCTCGAACTATATAATTGAGAATAAGAAAAAGTATTGAACACAATAGTGACAGTACAGTGTAACCCATAATAAATAAATATTTTTGGGACATCTTACACAAATCGACCTAGTCCCACGGTAAGCTCAATTAAGGCTTGTGATGTGGGTACTAGGCGGCGATATATATAATAGATAGATACATATAGACACTTAAATACATACGCAGCCATGGCCAAGGAACAAATATTCGTGATAAATAATTAGACAAATAATGCCCTCGCCGGGATTCAAACCCGGAACCTCCAGCTTCGTAGGCAGGGTCACTACCAACTAGGCTACGGAGGCTGACAATAATTCATAATTTAAATATTTACTTTAATGTAACTAACGCTTATGGTCGCAAGCCTGAAAATAAGGAATGAATAAATCAAGTACCAAACAACATATAGCGCTATTTCTTATATAAAGCGCCAATGACGACAGGGTGTCGTGATTGTGTGTGTGTGTGTGTGTGTACTCACCTGAGCGCAGTGATAGAAATCGTTGAAGCACAGATATTGCAACTTGCGTTTAGTTGTCTCGAATCGCATGCACGCTATAAATACCACAGCGCCGTATTTCCTGTAACAGATATAAAAAATGTTATGAAATTGAAACTATATTAATAAATTAAATTTAGCGGCGCGATATTTCATGTTTATTGTCAATAATTTACATATCAATGAAGATCAAGTTGTGAATAATATAATACGCCATCGAAGGATTGATGGATATAAAAAAATAGGCACGAAGTACCTGACGACAACGTGTCGTCATAACATACTGACCTTGCCATTTACTCCAATCTTAGGAACCTGGACCTAATGTTGGCGATGAAATCGCCATCGAATACTTACACTGTCGTCAAAGACAAGTCGCCGTGCCAGCCCCTTAGACAGGAAACTGGATCTAATATTGGTGATGAAATAGCCAGGAAATTCTGACACCTGACAACATGACGACAACATGTCGTCAAAGTCTTGCCTGAACTCACCTTGCCAGTCCTTCTGACAGTAAGAAAGTGGATTTAATATTAGCAACGACATTGCCCGGCATCTCCTCCACTCCGCGAAACACGCGACGCACATTGTCGAACTGGCGCCGGCAACAGCGAAGCGGCGCCCCCGACCGTTCTGCCACCTGACGACAACGTGTCGTTAATCTTTAATTGGCGCGATTTTTTTGTAAATTAAACTAAAACTTGCCAGGTTAGTGCGAGAAGTGGTTCATATTTTGTCAATTCGAAACTTCCGGCGGCCATCTGTACTGAAAAACGTACGATACACGTGCGAAAATGAAATTCGTAACTTTTTTTTTACGGACTTGTATGCTAATAATCCAGTTCTATTTTTCTAACAGTGGTGGACTTATGAAAAACTCGAAGATTTTATCAAATTATCCCCTTATCCATAAATGTCTCCTAACTAAGCAAGATTCTAATTGTGTAAAAAAAATGTATTGTTTGTCCTTTCGGTCTTATCAATATGTCTATAAGACTGAAAGGAACAAACAAACAATAATAGCGACTTACTAAGTTACGAGACGTCTATGAAAGAAAGAAAGAAAGAAAATACATTTATTTAACGCCACAAACACAGTAGATAAAACACACAAAAAGTAACAAAGTTTAGACGTTAAAAGGGATCCCCACTCAGCATGTTGCCCGGTAAACCATGGCGCTGGTTTTCAGTGGGGGGGATGGTCTATGGATCTATGGATAAGGGGATTAATTTTTATTTTCAACTATATGCTTTTATACACTCAAACGTAACGTACCTCGTCCAAATCTTTCCTATGTCGTGACGACAGTTTCCGGCCCAGTAGCTCCCTAATTACCGCATCGTCCAATTCGTAATACCTGTCAAAAAGAGTGACTTTAACAGTATATTTGCCGTGTGGTGACGACAGTAAGAATACATTTGTCACCACCCCAACTCCTCCTGCGGGTGTCGTAAGAGTCGAGTAAGGGATTGAAGTGTCACAGACCATTATTTGATAAAAGATTGGATCATAGTGGACACATTACTGCGATCGCCAATCCGCTTGCCCAGCGTGGCGATTATGGGTATTTACCTCCTTATGCGTAATAGGAGAGGCCTACGTCCAGCAGTGGACTATCATAGGCTGATGATGATAACAGTATATTGTCTATTACGAGCGGTAAATAAGAAATTGTGAATAAGTGTGAAAGTAACCCGGGCTTTATATATTACAATGACGCAATTATCGAACAGAAGTGATGAAAATAAATTAATAAGGATAATCTGACATAAATCGATCTAGTCCCAAGGGAAGCTCAAATAAGGCTTGTAATGTAACCAAGCGACGAAAAAATATCTACTGCAGACGGAAGTCGCAAAAAAAACCAAAATTATTTTAATACATTTAATTAAATGAAAGAAGTTACAATTAAAAATGAATGATACCCGATCAAAGTTGGATCAAGAATGCGGCAAGGCCGGTGTTGGCCGGCGATGTCCATAATGCTGACGCTAGTCCTCGTGTTTCCGCCACATGCACTTTCCCGCTGACTGCGTTTACTGGATCGGTGCGAACTCGGCGGCTTACGTAGATTAGCTATGCGTAACACCTCCACCCGTAGAACAGCGACTATTGAAGACCTTGGTCGTAAATTGAGCTGGGGGTTGGTTGAGATCAACCCTTGGTATCACATATGTGGCTAAGTCCAAATCTTCATTCAGGTTCTGGGCCGGGGTTTCTGTTCGTTTTGGGTGTCGATTGTAGTAGTACAGGCTGCTGGCTAGCACGCAGGCAATTATAACGGCTGCATACATCGGGATGGTGGTGTGATACAGACTGTAGTCGGAGTCCCTGTTTGACTTTATAGAGGGTTCCATGGAGACTTTCGTGCTGATCTGATGAAGGTTGTTCAGGTTGATAGAGTTTAGTCTTAGTGGTGAGGTATCTGGAGATGAGCTGTAGTCAATGCTGCTGGGTAGATCCATTATCTTAAGTGCTTGGCCTCTGATTCGGTCGTTGACATTGGAGATTAGGAACTGCGGTGTCTCTAGGTGGCACTGGTGTGGTATGATGGCCAGATAACTGCCATGTAAAGTTTCGTAGAGATGTTGTCCGCAGGAGAGATGAATCTTGGTTGGAACTGGAAAGCTGACTGTATAGTGCTTCTCATCGAGTTCTTCGTAGGCTGGTGTCTTGAGTGTCACCGAGGTAGGGTGACAGGTTGCGCTTCGCTGTTGATTAGTGATGAGTTGCTGGATGCAGTCTTCTGACGTTCGGCTCTGCAAACTGCGTTTTTCTTCACATAAGTACCATTTACTGGTCTTCGGGCATTCAGCCTCTATGTACTTGAATTCTTTCTCATGGAGGGCAAGGATCGGGCTTGGAGGAGTGAGGACCTCATGGTATTTATTCGGAACTATGGCTAGTTTATATATTTCATAGATGGGTACCGCTACTATAGGAAATTTATAGACTATAACTATCTCGTTATCTACGTAATATGATCCTAACCTAATTATATCATAATATTCTCTAACATCTAGATTCATAACTCTTTCTGTGTCATAAATCGAGTTTAGTTTGCTTAAGATAGAACGCAATGAATTTAAGCTTAACACTGAGTGGTGCATGGTAGAAGTTCTAATGAATGCCAAATTGTTTTGTAATTTAAGAAGCTCTTGTGAGATTGAATCTGCGTTATCGCTAAGTATTATAAGGACTTGGGCGAAGTGCGCATATTTAACAAGGTCATGGTCTCTAGTTGCATCAGTCCGTTTGATTTTATCTAATAAGACGCTCATCTTGTCTTGATTAGTTACTATGTTGCTTATTACTTTTGTATATTCATTAGTCAAATTTTTGGAAAGGCTGACGTGGCTATTGAACTGGAATATAAGGTTATTTTGATTGTCCTGCAAAGACTTAAGGATTTCATTGTAATGAACGGCATCTGTATAGTCAAGGTTACCAGTAACACTCTTTATGACGGATCCGAGACCATCAACTAGTCCTCTTTTCACCCGGATGGCCTCGAATGTTTCTATTTGTTCAAGTAAAATGTCAAGCTTATTTCTGAGGTACAGTACATGTGGTTCAAACAAAGAATTAGTTTTATTGTGCAGTTCCGGACTTATTGTATCCAGTTGGTCTCTAACAGAATGGATTTTGCTTTTAAGGTCTTGAAGATCAATATGCTGCAAGAAGGAGTGGTAATGAGATATCATTCTACCGGTCCCTAACTTGAAGGGTAAAATGCCGGGACCTTCGTCAAGACTTTCAAGTTTTATTTCCTGCATTAAAGTTGTCCGCAGGAGGAGATGGAGAATCAGGAGCGTCCTGTAACAATTGGCTGGATTTAGGGACTCTTTTTAACCTGGCTTTGGCGACTGGCCCTCGTTTCTTTTTAGTATAGATGTGAATCGGGAGGTTAGCCATAACTACGTCATGGGTATAACGGGGTGCTAATTTTTGACGAGACGCTAATGGGTTTTTTACAAATATCTGTTGTTCTGGTGGATACTCAACTTCCGGCTCTCGATTTTTGTTACAGTTCGTAATGAGTCTGTCACGTGAGGAGAGAGAAAGTTCATGTATTGCATTGTACGCCGTGGTCATTTTTTCTTTATGATTAACCATATACTGTTGCAGGAGTTGAGCTGAAATATCTATATCGAAAGGATCGCGAGGATCAAAGTGACCAGACATAACTTCACTGGGTTTACACTTTGTGAGGCTATGAATACTACCATTATAAGCCAGAAGGGCGTAGGGCATTAAGTTTACTACTGATTCTGTTTTATGGGTAATCTTTAGTATGCGGAGGTGCTCTAATATGGTGGAGTGGAATCTCTCTACTATTCCATTCTCGTTAGGTGAATGAGGGGCTACTCTGTGATGATGGATTTTATGGGTCCGGACGAATTCAGCTAACAGCTGATTAGTAAATTCGGGGCCGTTGTCAGTTACTATGGTTAAGGGAACCTGGTGATGAGTGAAATAATTAAGCAAACCCTGTACTATGCTTAAAGCGGTTCCGTCTCGTAAGTGGTAAGCTTGAGCGTATTTAGAGAAAGCGTCCACTAGGGTAAGGTATTTTTCATTCTGGATAGTAAGTAAATCTAAGTGGAGTAATTCGAGAGGTTTTGTGGCAGGGGGAACAACCTTGAACTGTTGTTTTATAGGGTTACGGTCGTATTTGGCTTGACCGCACACGGTGCACTCGTTGATGAATTTGGTAATGTTATCCTTCATTTTAGGCCAGAAGTATTTGAAGGACAAGGCTAAGAAGGTTTCACTTATGCCTCTGTGATTAGTTTTACCTGTGTGATACCGGTTGATAATCTCCTGTTGCTTAAGATATTCACGAACGTTCTCAACTTCCTTTTTTGTTAGAGTTAGGTTAAAGGATGAATTCTTGAACGTTCTCTGTATTATTGGAACAATACTGTACATTAAAAGAGGGGGGTTAATGTACAAGCCCGTTTTTATTTTAGGGTTTACGTATTCTTTGATGGCATTTACTACGTCCTCTTCCAAATTGGACTCGGACACTTGAACAGAGATCCGTGTGTGAATATCAAAAGGCTTAGTTATTATTGGCCTACCCTTTATGTCGTTTACTACGTTTAAGATTAGTTGTTTAGTAAATTTGTTAAGCGGGTCATCTGAAATAGGGATCTCCAGGATAGGATTTTCATTATCTGTATGGACGGTAATGGTTCTGGAATCATCTTCAGGTTCTGCTGTGATGGTTCTAGAATCATCTAATGCAGGTGCTGCCTCAGAGGGATTAGGCAATATGGATACTAATTCGTCTATGATGCTATCAAGTTCTTCATTATGGATCTGAACTCGAGAGAGAGCATCTGCATTGGTGTTGTGCTTGCCCTGTTTATATATGACTGTGAAATCGTATTCGCTTAGCTTAAGTCTCCACCTTGTGAGTCTCGAGTTGGGTTCCTTTAGGTTCATAACCCATTGCAATGGCTTATGATCTGTCAGAATTTTAAATTTACGGCCGAATAGGTATGGTCTAAAATATTTCGTTGCCCAAACTATTGCTAAAAGCTCTTTTTCTATTGTGCTATAATTACACTCACTTGAGTTAAGGGTTCTAGATGCGTATGCAATTGGTTTGTCAGACCCTACGGGTCCCTGAGACAAAATAGCGCCTATGGCTACATTGGACGCGTCTGTTGTAAGTAAGAATTCCCTTGTGAAATCGGGGTATTGCAGTATGGGGTCGTTAGTAAGAAGGGTCTTACAGCGCTCAAAGCATTCGGTATAATTTTTGTCTAAAGTGATTTTGGAGCCTTTTTTCAAACATTGTGTTAGTGGTTTAGTGACACGTGCAAAGTCCGGGATGAATTTTCGATAATAACCTAGAAGTCCAAGAAAACGTTTGATTTCGGTTTGGGTGGTCGGTATGGGGTAGTTCTGGATAGCCTGGATTTTGTTAGGATTGGGTTTGACACCCTCGTTGCAGATAACATGACCTAAAAATTCGGTTTCTAGTTTCATAAATTCGGACTTGTCCATCTGGATTTTAAAGTTGGACTCTCTAAGCCTTTTAAAAACCTTTTCAAGGTTAATGACATGTTCCTGCAATGAGGTACTAAATACGATGATGTCATCGAGATAGACGAGACAAACTTGGTTTTGCAAATCTCTAAGAACGTTATCCATCACGCGTTGGAAAGTTGACGGTGAATTCTTTAATCCCATTGGCATCCTCAAAAACTCATAATGACCGTTTTCCACATTAAATGCAGTTTTATGGATGTCCTCCGGGTCCATTTCTACCTGATAAAATCCGCTGGCCAAATCAAGAGTTGTAAAATACTGACATTTCCCAAGTTTGTCCAGTACATCTGTTATGTTAGGGATAGGGTATTTGTCGTCAATCGTTTTCTCATTGACTTTCCTGAAGTCCACGACAAGACGCCATTTGACCTTACCGGAAGCATCTGCCTTTTTGGGTACGATCCAAATAGGGGAGCTCCAGGCGGAGTCCGAGGGTCTTATGATGTTTTGTTCTAGCATCTTACTGATTTGATCTCTAACCTCTTGCCTATGGACATAAGGATACCTGTACGTCTTCGTGTGCACTGGAATTTCATCGGTGGTTTTTATTTTGTGTTTTATCTTGTTGGTAAAGGTCAAAGATTCCCCCTCAAGGTAAAACACGTCAGAATACTCGGCACAGAGCTTCTCTAGGTTAGCTCGTTCTTCCGGATTTAGGTGTTCTGTACGCAGGCGTGAAAGTACGGCCTGGGCTCGCTCTGATGGAATTTCAATGCACTCTGTTTCACTATTATATAATTCACCAACCACTGGCCTATCCATTGAAAAAATTACGTCATGACATGAAGGGTTAGTAACTTCAACCCAACCTCTATTATTAGTAACCTTGGTTAAGCAACTTGCGATCAGACAGTTGCATATTGTCTGATGTTCAACGATTACGTCTCCATCTAACGTGTTAACGGGTAGTCTAATAAGTTTGGAACTGTTTGCCGGGATGATTTCCTCATACAAATTAACATTTCGCGAATCATACATCTGTAGGGGAACGCACGCACCACGGGTCACTATCATTTTATCCTTGAGATTAATATTAGATCCCCATTCATCCAGAAGATCAAATCCTATCAGGCCATCGAAGTACTTATGAAACTTATAGACGAATAAGTTTATAGTACCGGGTTCGTTGAACTCTGGAAAACAAGGCAGGGTAATGGAATAGTCACTCCTACTCGTGGCGTGGACGTTAGTTACCTCGAATGGCTCGTAATTTAACGGCACATGACTGAAGTATTTTTGAACGGCATCAGGGCTGATAAATGACTGATTTGCGCCTGTATCTATAAGTAATTTCAAAGGAGGGTTAGCAATCTGTATATAGCCTAGTCGTCGTTGTATGTGGAAGTTGACCTCTATTTTGGTTTTTCGGATTTTGAATCCTCCTGAAAATTCGCATCCCCTACAGGGGTGGTACCAGACTCTACAACTTCTTCAATGACGGCTGGTTCCGGGTAGTATACTGGTTCTTCATAATAGGGACAGTCCGGGTACTCATAAGGGTAGCTGGCCTGGTCGTAGCCATAATCGTAATCATAGCTGGGGTTGTAGTCGTAACCAAATTCATTAAAATTTACCTCTCGGGTCCTGAAGTAGTTACTAGGGGGTGGATTAGTGAATGTACTTAAATTTTGGCCACCTGGGGTGGTAGGTTGCAATGTCCTCGGGACAAAGTGGCTAACCCCACTCATTGGACGGGGTCGATTTTGGGGTTGTTGCTGGGGTTGAAACCTATTAGGCATTCTAAACACGTTACTTTGGGGGTTGTAGTTTTGGGGAGGAGCCCGCATAATCTGCTGCGTACGACTAGGGCCACGGGGTGGTTGCACCTGAGGTACAAAGTTAGGTCTCCAACCTTGGAAGGGTTGAGGCGGCGCTAAGTTTGTTCTAGAAGGACCAGGCGTGTTAAAAGCAGGCTGTCTTACTGGCATGTGAAAAGGGGTTGAATTGCGATTATAATGGGAGGATTGTTGCTGCCACTCTTTTTTACTCGATCCGCTATCACTACGCTGCTGCATATAAAGAGTGTTCATCTCCTCCTGAACAAATTGAAGCGCTTTTTCCATTGTTTCAGGGCGCATACACCTAATTCTAGCTCCTAAGGGGTCTTTAAGGCCTCGCAAATAAGCTTGAAGAGTTAGTTTTTGGTAGAGATCACGTTTTGCATCTATAGTTGTCTGTACTGTCTCATTTAAAGACACATACGTCATAATTGTACTGAATAAATTTTGACATTTTTCATAAAATTCCTGCGGGGTAGTAGACCCTTGAGTCTGCAAGGACAAATCATTATACAGGGCGGTTTCATCTCGATGATCCGCGAAATTATTTACGAGCGCGCTTCTAATGCCTAGCCAAGAGCTCGGTATTCCATTAGTGTTTATAAGTCTGGCCGCGTTGCCTGTTACCTTATTTAGGATACCGTTAATAAGGGCTAAATTAGTTAATTCGTTACCAGGTTCTGGCCTAAAATAAGCCAAAACTAACTGATCGCAAAGATTAATAAAACGCGTTAAAACATGCGCGTTGCCGTCAAATTCGGGTAGTACTCTAAGAGACTTGTAAATGGTGTCAACGTTCTGCGCCATTTCGTCTACTTCTTCTATATTATCTAAATTTCTACTTTCGTCTATGAGTCTACGCCTAGCAGTCCTATTTAAGTCTAACCTAGGTGTTCCGGATTGTCTGGGATGGAAAATCTTGAACGTTAGCTAATACGACAGTTATAAAGATAAGTTATACACTAAAATCTACGAAAAGTCAAGGTTACTAAAACGTAAATTAATCGGTTAAATTATATTAGGATAAGAGTAGGATGGAACAAGGACTAAGAAAGATTCAAAGTACTTACAGCATGATTTTTCTTGCCGAATCGATGTCTTGATTCCCTCCAAGATCTGCAGCTTCCGTAAGTTCCGGATTCGTCGGGGCCCGTGATCGATTCACTGACTCTAACTATGACGTAATCCTACCGACTGCGCCAAAAATATCTACTGCAGACGGAAGTCGCAAAAAAAACCAAAATTATTTTAATACATTTAATTAAATGAAAGAAGTTACAATTAAAAATGAATGATACCCGATCAAAGTTGGATCAAGAATGCGGCAAGGCCGGTGTTGGCCGGCGATGTCCATAATGCTGACGCTAGTCCTCGTGTTTCCGCCACATGCACTTTCCCGCTGACTGCGTTTACTGGATCGGTGCGAACTCGGCGGCTTACGTAGATTAGCTATGCGTAACAACGATATACATAAAGATACGCATCGCATAGATATTTAAACAAACAGCAAACAAACACGACTGAGGAGAGTCAAAATTCTTTTCGTTGTCTTGTTTCATACCACTCTGCCACGCTTTTAGTTGCTGTTTCGACTCAGTATATAAAATAAATCCGGTGCACTTGCATTTCATTTTCACGCTAGATTTTAATGCATTGGAAACAAAACATCTTCTCGTACAAAAATCACAACTGTGTCACGTTTTATAGGGACACAAAATAAGACAAAGGAAAAAATTTTGACCCAGGAACAAATATTCCATATTTTTGTCAGGTTTTAGTCACGTGGTCAATATCCTCCGCGAAAATATTGCGCTATTTTTTTTTACATTTGATGCATTTATAAATAGATATACTTTGTGAAACTGCACGCAATATCAATCAAAATTTATATCTCTCCACAGACTCGATCGATCGACTCGATCTCGACCACAGAATTAGATTTGGATAGAAGAAACAAGTTCATTCATTTGTATGGCGGCCGAGCGTGTCAGTTTTTGTACTGAAGTTGTTACTTGCCTATGATTTTAAAGAAGTCTCAGGCCCTTGAGTATTCATATTTTTTTGTGTTGTTGCAATTAACACGTTCGCCTCCGGTACTGTTTCACTAAGTGCTTATACTATGCCGATCGAAATTATCTGATAGAAATCCTATGCCAGTGACACGCATGTGTGACCGAAAAGATTGTACTCCTATGCCGGTGACACAGCACTGTGTCAAAAACGTTCGTATTTCGATGCCACTGGCATAGGAGTGAGAACTTGATTAATGCTAGTGGCATAAGAATAAGATTACTTTGATCACGTATGTGTGTCACTGGCATAGGAGTACAGTTTTTTCGGTCACATATGTGTGTCACCGGCGTCGAACGTGTTAATATTACTTAAGGAGGCATCATTAATGTTTTTGTTCACTTCAACTTACAAAATTTGACGCCCGAAAGCTGCAAGCTGCGATTAAAGACGGACAACTCAGTAGATTTTACTGAGTTCATTTGACACGCTAAGTAGATACGTTTGCTTGATCTATGGTATATATGACATCTGTGTACGTGACATTTGGACAGGGGGGAGGGCAATAGGCACGGAGGGGGGAGGGGTCCAAAACTGGTAAAAAAATAGAGCATATGGTTTGGGTCTATAATGTCGGGTACCTACGTGACGCCATTCTTCGCGTATACCTATCTAAGTACGAATACAATTTTTGGTCTATTTTAATTTATAACTAGGTGTTTTTTTATTATTATTTTCATCACACTTGCTGTCCAAGCGCGCCATTGCTTGCGCGCGTAGCGGGAGTAATAGAAAAGTGAAATTCCCTAATAGATATGTCAGTACGTCATTGAATAATATTATGTCATAAAACTTATTTTTACTTAGTGTAATGAAAAACATTGTATGCATCACGGTCGGTACCTAAGCGGAATACTGACGAGAGTGTTAGAAGCCCGACGTCGTTAGATACTTACCTCCCTTGATGCACAATGTACTATTGTTTTTCATATATTTATTTTTAAATCTAACTAATGTCCTTAACCTAACCTATATTTAAGATTGGCCCTTGTGGCATTCTACCGAGGATACTGGCAGCATTTCCTCGCTGTATCGCAATACTGATATGTAGTGCGAGGAATTCGCCAGCTCTTCGGTCTTTAGTTACGTCAACCAGACGTTTCGCGATCTCAGCAAACAATTTGCGTGCGCTGGGGCACCATGAACCTAAAGTTTCTGGGTGTTTGTATTTATATAGAATTCTCGCACTTTCCATATATTTAAGGTAGCTCAGCTAAGCTGTCTCAGCCGTCACGTTCCCGACAAAGTAGACTTTTGAGGGGATTGCTACTTGTTTATTCTGTCTGCTATGCTATTCTCTTATTCACACATTCGACGCTGCGTTCATCAACGAGCTCGAGGACGAGACAGCCTTCACTTCGACGTCGAGCGTAGCGCTGCGAAAAACGGTATTCACTAACGTAGAACAGCTAGTCGTCGAACTGTAGGCGGTAACTCTCGACGCAGTGTAGTTCCAGCTCACGCCGCATTCGTCGCCGAGCGCTAGTGTCGTTTAAAGTGCATTAGTGAATACCATTTTTAGGCTCGATGCTGCCGCAGCGCTGACACAGCGCTGACAGCAAGTAGACATGCGGGAAACAGTGCTCCAAAAAGTAATGCTACATCACATCACTTTTACTCAAGTGTACCTAATATTTCACTGAGATATCACATCACTCGAAACATCACCCGAACATAGTCGATGACAATACGCAGCAGTAAGGGCACGCGCGAGATAGTAACATCACTGCTATCACTAACATTACGATATCGATCCGAAGATAGCCGAAGCCGAGCCGAGCTGCCGAGCGAGAGCGAGTGAGTACCGACCGAGTTCGAGTGTGAGCGGGATAACGAAGTAATTTATTTTTTACATTACGCGCACTGTGTATACGGCGATGACACATGGAGGGAAAGTACCTTAAATATCATAGATAGCGTATTTTGCTGAAAGAAGACTTTATTTTATTTTTTTAATTAAATAATACTGCATTAAAAAAAATCCAAAAAAAAATTTTGTTTTTCTAGGCATAACCTACTATAAAACAAAAAAAAAATTCGTAATTTTATTCTGTCATTCGAAAGAATGGATAAAAAATTACAATTTTCCTTAAGAAACATAGTATCTAAAACTAAAAGAATAACCAAAAAAGTTTGGTTCAAAATTAGAAAAAAAATTGTAGTCGGTTCGATTTCCGGGTGAAGCAAGTATTTTTTTGAAAAACTTTGAATGCAGAATTAATACATTTTAAAAATAAAATAAAGTCTTCTTTCAGCAAAATACGCAATCTATGATATTTAAGGTACTTTCCCTCCATGTGGCATCACCGTGGGACACCCTGTAGACTTGAAATGATCTTTCTTATAGGCGCGTCAATGTAAATTGGAGTAAGTATTACGGACGTGCATTGGCTGGCTGGTCGTAGTGGCAGTGTGCGCTCGGGTACTGATATTTCGAGTAATGTTTGGAAGTAATGCCTGTTTTATCGGAGTGATAAGTAATGTATCATTACACGTTCGAGTGATATTTCATTTGTGATATTACGCGCATTACTTACACATAGGCGGTTTCCTTAGTGAATAACACTGCTGTACTTACTTCTCAATGAGCATTTGCTTCGTTGGCTCGTCTATTTGGAACACCATCTGCTCAGACAGTTTGGTGGGCACCGTCAGTAGTCGTTCAAGGAGCGCAAATGTCCTGTAACATGTATGTTACATTAGATTGATAGATGATAGACTAAACTAATAATAAATGGCCATGGGCAGAAATATCCCCACGCACTAACAAAAACAAAACATGTGTCATTTAATAGTACATTGTGCATCAAGGGAGTTAAGTACGGAATTTCTAACGATAGTGTTTTATGACTCGAATTTTTTGAACCAAAATATTAAGACAAGAATGCAACCTAAATATTAAGACAAGCGATGTTATTTTATTTATGCATGTTTATTAAATTATAAATGTATTAATTAGTCTTAGGAAATATTGTAGTGCCCCACAGGGTTTCATAGATATATAAAATATAAATATTACCTATGAAAACAATAAACATTGCTAATTACTGAATAGATCTTGGTAGCCTGATGATTTTTTTTAGTATTGCAAGGATCAGGATATTTTTAAAAAGAGGTGGTGGCTCAGTGGTTTTGATGTTTGACTTTCAATCCAAAGGTCGTATGTTCAAATCCTGGCTCGTACCAATGAGTTTTTCCGAAACGTATGTACGGAATATCAGATGATATTTACCATTAACTTTTGGTGAAGGAAAACATCGTGAGGAAACCTGCATACATCGAAGAAATTCAAAGGTGTATGTGAAGTTCCCAACCCGCTTAGGACCAGCGTGGGGACTATAGATCAATCCCTCTCATATATGAGAGGAGGCCTGTGCCCAGCAGTGGGACATTATATAGGCTAAAATATTATATGAATATTATTATTTTTGAACAAGAATGAATAGCTTTAATAACAGACCTGTAGTGATCCAGCACATCGGATGCGATCAACTCCACAGATGCACCCATCTGCTTCGCCACCCCTCGCTGGTGCAGTGTGGATACAGCTTCGCTTGCTATTAACATACACATCAATCGGCATGAACAGCTTATCTTAGTCAATTGGTGGACTGAGGCATCTTCCATTATGTGTATACAAGGCGCCCATGAGGGAAAAAATTTAACAGCATATTCCTTAGATTGAGGTTTGGTCAAACATGCAAAAATAAGTTCTTTGTTAGCTTATTTGGTGTTTCAAATTATACTATGGAAAAAAAGTTTTTTTTTTGTCCATTTGATGTGTCAATTAAGTGTGACAATAGTAAGACAAAATGCGCAATGATATCATGGTGCAGTGGTCAAAAGCGGTTTAAAAAAATATATTAAAATTAATGGATACCAGCATATTTCATAGTTTTATGCTAAATATTTATCTCTAAGTTTTATGGGTATAAATAAAACTAGCTTGGTTTCCCTTAAACAATCCCACAATCCTCACAAATAAGCCACAGAGACCGAGAATTCCATTTGACATTGATGAAATAAATTTAAGTCCTTGAACAATGTCTCAATGTTTTAATAGGTACCAGATAAACTTGAATATGCCAAAAAAAATACTCTTGTGTCCCATAAGACCTCCCAAGTCCTTGAAGAACTAATTTTATAAATTATCTAAGATGTCCATGATTACTGCAAGTATTTATTAATAGATAAGATTGATGGGACACACTGATTAGCAAATGCGTTAACTACTTACATGAGCAGCCTTCTATCCATAACTGATATATCTCAGGATCTATTAAAGTGTAATTACTGACAAATACATCTACTTCTGTGTACATTTTATGATTAATTCAGTGTTTTTATACAATCTAATACACAGTAGTGATTCTCGGCGACTTTGACAGATAATAATATTGACACATACGCTGCGTTTCAATTCAATCCTTTGATGTTATACAGATTGTAAGAATTGAATTAACTGTTTTAAACTACTAATTAATGAAATAGTACAAATCTAATGCATTCTAACATTTCTAACAGCACTTGATAATAATTATTACGAACATCTTCGAATAAAGTAAATATAATTTATTTTTATTGAAGTTACCTAATGCGCATTGTAGGTAAACATGACTGTTGAGATAAAACATTATCTGAACGCAAGCCGGGAAAGCAATGTTCTGAAACTATCTTCAATTAACTCTTTTCACATTAAATTTAATTCTTGTGTAATTAATTAAACATTTCATTTAATATAACTAAGTAGTTTTCGGTTTTGTCAAGATATTAGTATAAAAAAATATGTATAAAATGAGCCTAGCTATTCAGGAATAACAAAAGGGTAAAAAATATTAGCTTACAAAAAATAATACTTTGATCTAGTTTTTTAAACGCATTCACACAAAGCAATTGATTTTTTTTTCGTGAACAAGAAAAATCGGGATTTTTAATTCGTGATATTTTGTAAATAGAGCCGTAAGTATTTTGTTTTAATTCTTTAATAGCTTAATTACTAGTATATAAGTATTAATTACAGGTAAACGTTATGTTGCTCGAGAAAAATATGTCTTAAAAACCCGATGTTTTTGTACCCAAAAATAGATGATCCTCAACTCAAACATACATATATAATACAGTGTTTAAAGACCTCGAAACGCTATAGGAACTTGATTACAGCCTCAATGCGGCATACGAAAATGTTTTGATACTTTTCAAAAGTTCGCAATCTCATATTTCTGCGCCGGGTTTTTGAGCAAATCCATATTATCGAAAAAACCGGTCGTTGATATATTTTCACGTTTTGAAGTGAATGTTCTTTGAATTAACTATATAACATACTATCCATAATACTTGTGCCGGAATTTTGCCTGACAATCCTAAGGATCGCGCGGCAACTTAGTCCCAAGAATTAGTGAAGGCACTACCTTCTATGAAAGCAACTACCATCTAACCTTTTAACCCACAGTCCTTGTTCATATTCAAATTAATTCCTTGGCGATGATTTGCTTCACTGCGAAGAACACTAAACATTTAACTATATTTTTTATACCCATATCGAATTTTAGAATTATGACTAATGTGAGACTCAAAGTTATAGTATAAGATAAAGTATAAGATAGTTCAAATATAACATTACACACAATGTAACTGTTGGATAATATTTTAATATCCATAATCCAATACTGAATTTCAAACATACAACCTCTGCCCTCAAATCATCATTCCTAGGTGTTAAATATATAGGGGATAAAAGCATTCAAAATAATTGTGATATTTTTGTCAAAATTTGTTTGATATTAGCATGCCTTTTGTACGGGAAGTAGCAGATCTGCTCCATTATAATTTGAGTTTATGAAATAATCATGAAAGTCCAATTTTGATTGGTCTGTTTTACGGTAATACATCTAAAGGCTAAAAAATACCATCCTATAACAGCATGGATTCAATTTATTGATAGGTTACTTAAGTTACAAGTTGCAATTATCATAATTTTGTATTTTATTCTTGTACATAATTTTTGGCCTTGTAATCTTACAAGGCAATCTTTGGGGGAGGCCTATGTTCAGCAGTGGACGTCTTTCGGCTTATGATGATGATGAATCTTACAAGCCATCCTACGTCCTATGGCCAGATAATAATTATTTTCTTTTGTTACTGCAATAGTTATTCATGAAATATAATTTACCATTAACCCCGAAAATAAAAGTGTATTCTGTTGGAAATGTCAAGATGTAAATAAATAATCTAATTAAAATATGCAATATGATTAGTTACAATATTTTTATTTCCTAATCACTAACAGATTGTTATTACATCTAAAAGTTTATGACAGAATCAAAAAATCTTAGGCTTAGTAAAAAAAACTGAAATACTGTATCTTAAAAGACCTTCTTGTGTTATTTAAATGCTGTAACTAAACTCGCAATTTCTACAGAAAAATGGCAGCATCATCGCCCAGTCCCGAAATCGAAAAAGAAACAGAAGAAAATGACCATACAGATGAAGAAGATGAAGGATCAGAAAAAGAAGGAATGGAGAATGAAACATCAGAGAGAGAGGACATCATGAGTATGTTTGCTAGTGTGTGGGTGAAGGTGGAAGTTGAAGAAGAGAAAGAAGAGTTGCAGATAGATGAGGGTCCAGAGAGGTGAGTCAAAAGCTCTTTTTACACTTAAGGTGGACCTTATGTCTTTGCAATTAGGTTTACTATTAGTAAAATTATGATAGTGCAAGATTCGAAAAAACGTCACATCAATTTTATGATTTTTTGACCCCTCCCTCTTACCTTACCTACACCCTCCCCCCTTGGAGTGACGTCACATTTACATTATATGTCCCAAGATATTAAAGGACTATGCGTCAAAATGGACCAAAAACCAACAGAGCTGGGAGTAGTGTCATTAAAAAGGTCTGCTTATGTACTTTATTTCATTCTATAGGTGCAAAGTTGAATTCCATTGGATAATTTTATATGAGTAAGGCGTTCTGCGGGCACTCTCTAAGTAAATTACCGACGTCCAGACATCATTCATCATAGTATTTACTCAGACTAAAATACAAATATCTCCGTTTTGCAATGGAATTGAACATAGTGCCCATAGAATGAAATGAAATAAATGTAAATACCTATTTAATGACACCACTTTCAGCTCTGTTGGTTTTTGGTCCACTCTCCATACAAATCTGCCCATAGTCCTTTATAAAAAAACTATTTTTTTATTACGATTCATCATCATCATATATCATATGAGCCGAAAGACGTCCACTGCTGAACATAGGCATCCCCCAAAGATTGCCACAATGACCGGTAACACCATAGTCAATAACAAATAGGTTTTTTTTTTCTAAAATTTAAATAACGAATGTTTGTAGCGCGAGTCGCGTAACAACAATAATTGATTCGATCATTTGCGTGCCGGATGTATCCGATTATGAGTGATTTATGAGCGATTATGAGTGGTATAGCATAGTCCTCGACCTATAGCCTAAAAGTGTAAGATACACCCGGGTAAGACCGGACTATTTTTCGGTGAGTTGAAAGGGTGTCACAAAAAAAACATAAATTTATTCTCACTAACTTTTACCTGTAGATGTGTAATGTACATGATAAAAAAGACATCAATCTTTCAATATAAATTTACTTGATGCCGCTCAGCCGAATACCTTAGGAGTAATTGACACTCAAACTTGCACTATTTTTTTTTCAAGACACCCAACCGAAAAACCTTAACGTTCGTAGCTCATGACTGATGCGGCTGAGCGGTTGCTGCATACTAGCGAGAGGGGCGGGGTGAAATGGCGTCATGCATAATATAGCCAGTGAGGATAAAATACTATTATTTTAGTAGTTATTGCGGTCATCCGATCTTACATTAGATCCGATCTTATCCGGGTGTACCGTATACTTTAGTTGGACAGGTGTGTCACGATCATGTTCGAAAGTTAAGGGTTTTCAGAAAGCCCAACTTTTTGATACTTATTTGTATAGTACTTAGCCCTTTCAAGCTTCCTGTTCGTAAAAATATTAAAAAATAATTTTAGGTTATGTTAACTTTCTGTACATGACTGTGATGTTACAACTCACAAAACTATATGAGAAATACCCGTATACCTGCAGTTGTGTCTAATTGCCACGGTCTTCTCAATATTATTTGTATGAAAGTGGAAGGTGGCGGCAATGTTAGGTATAGATAGTTTCACGAGAGTTACATGACATGTAAACACGGATGACATGTCATGTAAACACGGGAAATTTGAAATTACTGTTTTTTTTCGTACTGACAGCATACCCAATTGTAACTGTAAGATTGACCAAAAAGTTTGATCAAGTGGCTTTAATATTTGGACGGCAGGTCATTCATTAATTCACTACATTTTTTACAATTAGTACCTACTTCATTTGGATGTGTGTGTAATCATTCACCTCAAATCTGGTGAAATTACCTATACATATGAAAACCTTTTTAAGTATATTATGTGTTTCGTTCGACTTCGGAGATCTTCAGGATGTGATCTTCAGGATGTGAGAGCGTAGCGTCTCCCAATGACCGATAGATGCCGCTAGCGTCTATGAAGCCGCTCCACAGCCCGTAGCGCGCCGCTGTGACGTAGTTTCCGCTCAAACAGCTTCCTGTAACCAACCAGCTCGCACCCGGCGACTCGCCGCCATTTCATTGTTTCGTCGACCGTCTTGGCCGAAGGTCCGCATATTTTTATTTAAATTCGACACGTGGTCTTTAACTTTTCGATCGACTTAATTCCCAGTAATTATATTTCGGAACTTCTGCTCGAACAGAAAAGTTATTTTAAGGAAGTAATTTGAAGTGTTTCGCTAATCGTCAAGAAAGTGGTCTATCGTTAAATATTTACGACGAAAATTTAAGATTCGAATTTTAAAATTTCATTTCGAATAATCGAGTTCCCGAAGTATTTTCGAACCGATAACGTCCGTCGCGCAATTTTCAAGAGTGACTTCGATCTACCCACTTTTTCTGGCGAAATACGTTCTCGACCACGATCGTGTTTTAAACGTTACCGTCGTTCAGTCGTAGGTGTTTCCGAGATTTTTAAAGTAGGAAATCGTCCGATTAACGCGTGTTTTTAATCGCGTTACTTCTCATACGGTAACGTAAGCCGCTCCGCACCCGACGAGAGGAAACGTGCATCGCGATCATCGTGTCGCCGCGGGCAGCGCGGCGCCGCCGGCCGGGGGCGGCCCGCGCGCCGCCGGGGAGCCGGCGCCGCCGTGTCGCCGCCGCGGCCGGGCGCGCCGGGGGCCACCCCGCGCTCCGCCGCCGGCGCCGGGAGCTGCAGCTGGACCTGGGTACTCTTTACGTTTTCCGCTCTCGGATCGAATGGTGAGTTAGCTTAATGATATTCTATTAACCCAAGGAGTCTAGTCTGCGGATGGCGACGAATGTTGTGATGAGACTGACGTGGCGCCATGTGGACGCCACCGGTCCTGACCTCACTAGCTGCCACGTGAGCGCTGGCCGCCACGTGGTCGCCACTGGCTGCCACGTGGGCACCACCGCGCCATGTGGGTGCCAACGATCCTGACCTCACTGGCTGCCACGTGGGCACCAACGGTCCCGACTTCATTGGCCGCCATATGGGTGCCACCGATCCTGACCTCACTGGCCGCTACATGTTCGCCACCGATCCTGACCTCACTGGCCGCCTCGTGGGCGCCACCGGTCCTGACCTCACTGGCCGCCACCTGGGCGCCACCGGTCCTGATCTCACTGGCCGCCACCTGGGCGCCACCGATCCTGACCTCACTGGCCGCCACGGGAGCGCCTCCGATCCCGACCTCACTGGCCGCCACATGGGCGCCACCGGTCCTGATCTCACTGGCCGCCATCTGGGCGCCACCGATCCTGCCCTCACTGGCCGCCACATGGGCGCCACCGGTCCTGATCTCACTGGCCGCCATCTGGGCGCCACCGATCCTGCCCTCACTGGCCGCCACATGGGCGCCACCGGTCCTGATCTCACTGGCCGCCACCTAGGCGCCACCGATCCCGACCTCACTGGCCGCCACATGGGCGCCACCGGTCCTGATCTCACTGGCCGCCACCTGGGCGCCACCGATCCTGCCCTCACTGGCCGCCACATGGGCGCCACCGGTCCTGATCTCACTGGCCGCCACCTGGGCGCCACCGATCCTGACCTCACTGGCCGCCACGGGGGCGCCTCCGATCCCGACCTCACTGGCCGCCACGACGGTGCCACCGAGGCGGGGACTCCACTGGCTGTCATGTTGGTGCCACCGGGCCTGACGTCGCTAGCTGTCGCGGGGACGCCATCGGTCCCGACGCTGGCCGCCACCGGTCCCGACGCGACTGAACGCCACGTGAACACCACCGGCCCTGACCTCACTGACGCCATGTCGGTGCCGCCGGCCCCGACGTCACTAGCTGCCACGTGGGCACCACCCGTCCTGAACTCACTGCTCGCCACGTGGGTGCCACAGGTACTAACGTCATTGAGTGCCATGCCGGCACCACCGATCCCGTTTTTTGACGGGGTGCCACTACGATGCTACCGATCCCGACCTCACTGGGCGCTACAACGGTGCCACCGGTCCTCGCCTCATTGGCTGCCGCAACCCCGATCCCGACTTCACTAGTCGTCGCGACGGCACCATCGGTATTGACCTCACCGGGTGCCACGGGACACCGCTGGCCACGAAATTATAGTCACCATGATGACATTACAGGTAATAATACTGCCGTTCGATGCTGATGCTGTCCAGGCATGGCGGTATACCCACCTCCATGTTGCTGCCGATCACGAAACCGCTACATTCACGCGACCACCGCAATGGCGCTACAAGTCAGAATACAATTGGTCCGATGAAGTTCATTGTGCAACTACAGTGGCCCGCCAAGCCGATACAATGACGCCACGATAACGCCTCGCTGCCGGCTGCCAACTGGCCGGATGACGCCACCGCCCGCGATATTCGCCATACGGCGGAAGCTCTGCCCAACGCGAAAGCGCCAACGACTCTTGTCAGTTTGGCCCCCCCATATCACGTAAGTAACCAAGCTGGTGCCGGCAACCACCCTGGCGCCGCCTGCCGAGCGGAAGCATTGCAAACCACAGTCTGGTGCTCCTGTTTCGGGTGTTCCTGATAGACATACACGTGCCTACTGCAGCTGGGGGATTGCAAACCCCTCGTTCTCGATCGAGGATCCGTTGTAGTGGCTGACCGAGTCACAAGGAACTGCGTCCTATTGTTCTATAGGAAATCTGTACGTTGTATCTATATTCAAAAACTATCTGCAGTCTCCCACGATCCAATACAGCAGAAGCAGGAACACTTAGTGCACACTGCACCAAACCGAAGACCTGTTCGACAATGAATGGAATCTGTAACGTAATATCTCAAATTATTCTACAAATGTTTGACCAGCCCCGGATTCCTCAGACACTCAGATCCGCGGGCCTGCTTTCTGAAAACTGGTGGTATTGACAAGGTTTGGAAACAGATCTCTTATAATCTCTCTACTCGCACTCGTTCTCCAACTATACGGGGTCCTCCTCATAAAACGAACCATTTCTCCGAGGGCAATAAACAAATTTGGGACAAAAACCCCCGATCGTAAGCGAGCTCGAGATACAGCTGCACGAGGAAAGAGGCCATGGAGAGATAGCTCGAAACACCGGTATACTCGTCACAGAAAATAAATTCTTCGTTTTTATCTAAGCGTATTGCTATGCCCGGTGCTATTCCTACACAGATTATTCTTTCCCAGAGCCGATTAAAGGTCTCCCATATTAATAGCTGAACTTACTTACTCCTCTAGCGCTACGACCCAAAGAAAGTCCTGGTCCCCAACACGACTGTTCACCTCTGACTCCGGTCCTGGGCAGTTTTAGTATACTTAATATTATTTGTAAGTAAACAATTGGATGCGTCCGTGACTGCGTCCACATGATACATTTCTGACCAACGTTTGATCACCTATCAAGACTATTTCCTGATAGCAATCCAGTCGAAAAAGTAGTACAGATTACCAGATCGACCCCCATCAACCTAGGTTAGCAAATATACTACCTGAAATACGCTACAATCCTTACTCAAACCATAGCCACAACATTTGCGTCCTGCAGGGAAAATAAGGTAAATGATTGGTTGCGAGACAGCCTGTCTCGCGTCCAACGTCGTGCGCTCCTAGACGGACTCAACCTTACGAACTTGGGCGTCCATGGAGGCTGGTTGCACTATCGCAGGCCCTAACACTGCTTCGGGCGATTACAGAGTCCCATGCCAGCTCCCATCTCATCTGCCAACCGGACTCTTGGGGGAATCTCCCATGGTGAATTAAGAACGTAATAAAATACGTTCATATCGAGGTAAGAAGGAAACACTATACTGAGTATATTGATCAACGCACCGCATTCTCAGTCGGTCCTCAACAGGAAGCCGGTGCATGGTCTCCAACAGGGAATCTGCACTGCGACTCCAAAAACCTACACTTTAAAACTTAAGGAGAACTTGAGGAGATCGATAGTTAGTATGATTATTAGTTACAACGACCAACGCAGAAAATATTGGCATCAGGGAATTGCCTACGCACTACAGGTTCAGAACTTACGGAACCAGTTCGGTTCATATACCTACAGGTCGGTACTTTCAGGAAGTCGACGGACGAGCTAGGGGACTCTGCGCCCCCGAGCGGCACCAGCGCCCGGAGGCCACTGAGCAGATCTTCACCCGCTAGGGTACCCCGTCCATCGACCTGTTCGCTCACCTCAAACGTTCACGTGCCACAGTATGTCTCAGTCTACTGGCCCTAACTGAACGCACGATGCGTTGAGGTAAGCGGAACGCTGCTACACCGACGCTGACTGACCAGATCAAAAGAAAAGTCTGCTGGTGTTCCGTTGGCGTTTCTCCAAAGTAAAAACAGGTACGCCCATATGGAAAATAGTCATCGTGGTACGCTAAAAATAACATCGTCTGCCAGTTGTCTCATCAAATCAAGTAACGAAAATATCCTCTCATATTTTATCGCATTTAGCGTAGCGAACGATAATCTCTGATTAATATTATTTGTAAAGTATTTATTTGGCGAAACCTTCGCCTTCAAGGTGCCTGTTTGATTAAACGCTTAAAGAATACTAGTTTTAATCTGAACAGCTGTACGACATATCAGAGAGAAACCCACATATGGAATGTTAATACCGAGTTTAGAGTCCATGACCTTACACTGTACCGTATTATACGTAGACAATTATTCTAATAATTCTCACTTAATTATTTCCTTTCTGAAATTCCGTTCTAAATTAGATAACACCAAAATATGAACCCGGTATTCTGGACGTGTCAATTCGTATAAATTACCGAAAATGTTATGTGAAACTTATGTGTAAAAACTGCGGATGAGTAAGTCCTATATATAATCTGCGGATATCTACTCTGTAGATGTATGCAAATAGCATGTCAACCCAACCGAAAAGCCTCGTTTGAGCCTATTCTTAACCTCTGAATGCAAAACGATGCATCATGTATTCTTAATTTTATTGACTACACGTCAAAATTCATTGGTTGGTTTTAGGGCAGTAGAGCCCTAACATTTCTGCACCCGCTGACTCGCCACCAGGAGATAATAGACAGGTCTCACATCCTGAAGATCTCCGAAGTCGAACGAAACACATAATATGAAATTTTACCTTCCAATAAAATTAATATTATGTTTTCTAAGACTTCGGAGATCTGGATAATGCCTTCCTGGTGGCAATATTTTATCAACCTTTACATTCTCCTCAACAATGAAATGGCGGCGAGTCGCCGGGTGCGAGCTGGTTGGTTACAGGAAGCTGTTTGAGCGGAAACTACGTCACAGCGGCGCGCTACGGGCTGTGGAGCGGCTTCATAGACGCTAGCGGCATCTATCGGTCATTGGGAGACGCTACGCTCTCACATCCTGAAGATCACATCCTGAAGATCTCCGAAGTCTTAGAAAACATAATATTAATTTTATTGGAAGGTAAAATTTCATATTATATGAAGTTCCATTTCGTATTTTAATTTGATATTTATTTGTGTATGTATTTCTATAGTTATATTCGAGGCACTGGGCTTAAACTCGTTGACACATTTAAAGAGCTACCAAATGCGCATCTTTAATACAGGGTGCTTGGGATAACGATGTAGGAATTTCTGGAGGTGGTAAAGGAGACTAATTGGAAGAGTTTGAACCCTATTTCATCATCATCATCATCAGCCTATGATAGTCCACTGCTGGACGTAGGCCTCTCCTATAACTATTCGTATAGACGCATTAGGAGGTAAATGCCCATAATCGCCACGCTGGGCAAGCGGATTGGCGATCGCAGTAATGTGTCCACTATGATGACGCTGCTGCCCATCATCAATCGTTATCAAAAAAATGGTCAGTGACACTTCAATCCCTTAGTCGACTCTTATGACACCCACAGGAGGAGTTGGGGTGGTGACAAATGTATTCATACTGCCGTCACCACACGGCTCCAAACGGCACGGAACCCTATTTACCTTAGTCCAATATGTGACAGTTTTTTTTTAATCACGTTTTTCAAAATGTTTAGTTTTATACCAAAAATTTACTTAAAAAGTTTAATTTAAAACAAAATATGCAATAAATAGCATTGATTTTTTTATAATTAACATAACAATTAGTTGAGTAATAAATAAAAAAAATGAACTCCCACTTGCCAGTCTTGCCACACACAACATTTTTTTAAATATTTTTTCTAGTTCATTATTACTGATTTCTAACAGTAAATTAAACTTTATCGGCCTGTGAAAAAAAAGTAGTCGGGATATGAGTCTTCCTATTCGTGTAAAAACATGCTTGATTTTCTAGGTTTTGATTACAAAAAAAAGTACAACAAAATAGCAATTAGTTTAAAAGTTATCGTCGATCAATTGTTGAACGCCGTCACCAAACAAAATAAGTTTCTTGTAGTTAGTAGGCAAGTGTGAGTTCAATTTTTTTTTATTTAAAAAAAAACTGTCACATATTGGACTAAGGTAAATAGGATTCAAACTCTTCCAGTTAGTCTCCTTTACCACCTCCAGAAATTCCTACATAGTTATCCCGAACACCCTGTATATGTATGTACCTACATTTTTTGTCATAATGGGACACCTCGCTCCAATGCGGGATTTTTAACCAGCTACCTTCTTTGCTGTATTATGAAGCATTGTATATAGAACTTGTCGTTTTAATAAATATTTCCTGAGACTTGTATATTTGTAATTTACTATTGGCAGCTTACCAATTGCTACCCGTAACGTGAGGAAGAAACAGAGCTACGTAGGCTTGTTTACTCTCTTTAAATACGTAAAAATATAATTTTTCCGTTGGGTACGCTGTTGCTGTGTGGTGACGGCAGTAAGAATACATTTGTCACCACCCCAACTCCTCCTGCGGGTGTCGCAAGAGTCGACTAAGGGATTGAAGAGTCACTGAACATTTACAAGATTGATGATGGGCAGCAGCGTCATCATAGTGGACACATTATTGCGATCGTCAATCCGCTTGCCCAGCGTGGCAATTATGGGCATCTACCTCCTAATGCGTCTATACGCATAGTTAATAACTCATTTCACTCATTTGTCAATGTCAATGCAATACGAAATAATTATATTCGTATGTTTCATTGTAATACATTGCGTTTTTTTTTTTTTATACCACGTCGGTGGCAAACAAGCATACGGCCCGCCTGATGGAAAGCAGTCACCGTAGCCTATGGGCGCTTGCAACCCCAGGGGTGTCACATGCGCGTTGCCGACCCAATAAGAACTTGTACACTCCTCTTTTGAAGAACCCCATACTGTAGTCCAACGGGAAAACCTCGGCAGGGAGCTCATTCCACAGACGGACCGTCCGCGGGAGGAAGTTCCTCTGAAACCGCACGGTGCGCGACCATTTACCTAGTTGGTTACTAAGTTCTGTTACCCGATTTCCAACCTGTTTTTTTCCGTTAAAACGAAAGCTTCCGAAAAAATAAAAAGTGACATAATATGGTGGATTTGTGAGCTATAAATATATACTACACATAACGCTTATCTTGTCGTATTTATAATGAATTGGGGCCTAAAAGAGAATCGTGTCGCTGTAATTGCGCTGCACAAGTGTGGGCACCCGCCAAACATGATTTTGAAGTTGCTTGAAAATCTATAATTAAACAAACAATTTGTTTATCGCATTAATAGATACAATAGTACTCAGAGCTTCAATGACCGCAAGAGGTCTGGAAGACCACGCACCGTTCGGACCCCAGCTCTAATAAAGGCAGTGAAGGCGAGAATTGCTAGAAATCCCGTCTGGAAGCAAAAGTTGTTGGCAATACAGATGTCTGTGAAAAGAAGCTCCCTAAAAAAAGTTATCAATGAAGACCTTGGACTACACGCTTACCGAAGACAAAAAGGTCATTTGCTTAATGGGCGATTAAAGACCATGAGGCTGGAGAGAAGTCGCGTACTATTGAAGCGGTACGCACAAAATGGCCACCGAAAAATACTATTTACAGATGAAAAAATTTTTACCATTGAAGAATGTTGTAACCGCCAGAATGACTGAGTATATGCAAAAAACAGTCAAGAGGCGATTGCGGCTGTTCCGAGGGTGCAACGAGGCCATCATCCCTCTTACGTGATGATTTGGCTGGGTGTGTCATACTCAGGGCTAACACAGGTTCATTTTTGTGAAAAAGGTGTGAAAACTGGGGCCAAAGTTTACCAGGAAACCGTTCTCGAACCAATAATAAAGCCCTTAAGCCACACCTTATTTCAAAACCAACCATGGGTCCTTCACCAGGACTCAGCTCCTGGACATAAGGCAAAAACGACTCAAGCCTGGTTTCGAAGGAATAAAATTGACTTTATTGCCCACGAAGACTGGCCGTCCTCCAGCCCGGACCTTAACCCTCTGGATTATGCCGTATGGCAGGTTATTGAGGAGAAAGCCTGTGCTAAGCCCCACACAAATCTTGACTCCCTAAAGCGGGCCATAATTAAGACAGTGAAGGAATTAGACATGACAATCGTGCGTGCCGCTATTGATGACTGGCCTAGTCGTTTGAGGCTCTGTGTCAAGGCCAGAGGGGGTCATTTTGAATGATATTGTCATATGTAAATCCTGATTTGATGTACTTCATTTTAATATATACTTTATTAAACTTTCATTCGTATATTTTATGTAGACAAAGATTATTGCAGTAACAGAATTTAGTAACCAACTAGGTAGGTTGCAAGGTGTGAGGATGAGGTTATGAGGTTAGGGCCCGGACACACGTAGCGTACTTCCAGCGTCTAGTAAACGCCCAAAAAAGTCGATGCGGCGTCACTGGCTTTTGTCGAAAAACGCACGCGTAACGTCACTGGACAGAGTGCACCGCTGTCCAATTGATAGATAGATACATTAGTGCAAAATTGAGTACAGCAGGCTTAGCACATGATTGGTGCGACAGTATGTCACCGCGAGATAGATCTCCCGTCCTTCACTAGCTTTATTAACAAAAGAGGGACGGATAGACTATCTCGCGGCGAGATACTGTCGCTCCAATCATGTGCTTAGCATACAGGTTACGTTCTGTATTCCATGAGAGTGCCAGATAAGGGGTGAGTAGACGCGAGCTAGACCTCGGCATCCAGCATACCACCTTATGTCGAACGTTGACGCTGTCAATGAATGCGTTAGTCAATGAGTACGAAGCAAAATCAATCTACGAAGTAAAATCTTTTCGAACCCTTTTTTTGCAATGTGTATGATTTGAACTTGGTATACTTAACCGAATAAGGTGCCTTAGGCTAATTCCGAAAATCACAGAAAAATCACTCGTAATTACATCGTCTTTTAAGTGTCACCTTTCGAAATTATCCGGTGTTTTCTGACATTCGGAATTACCCGAAAACCCGAATACACATTTTTTTGTATTTTTTTTCATACAAAATCAATAGGAGAATTGAGCGGCGAGGAAGATTAGAACTCACGACCTTCCCGTTTTTAGTGAAAAATGGGTTAAAATAAAACTTCGAATATTTGTAATAGACTACTTCAGCATTTTTATTTTCATTTGATTTCAGAACCACGCGTTCAAGAAAGCATCTCAAAAATCTCATCTGTGACCAATGTGACTACCGGACAGCCTACAAGAACTGTCTAGAGCTGCACATTCTCAGTCACCAGCAGGGCAAAGGCTTTGCCTGCCACAGCTGCGACTACAAGTCAAAATACCCTACAGCATTGCAGCGACATATAGCCATCCGACACCATGATATGAGTGGAGACGTCCCCATGGATAACGGGAAGCCTCTACCTCTACATAAATGCCAGGACTGCGACTACAAGACTTTCTATAAGTGGAATTTAAATAGCCATAAGCGGAAACATAAGCTCATCAAGCAGTTTAAGTGCTCGTTCCCTGATTGTAACTTCGAAACTGCTTATAGACACAATTTTATCAAACACAGCAAAGTTCATAAAGATGCTATAGCTTTCAAATGCGATAAATGCCCGTTTACAACCAGGTTTGAAGGACATATTACAAGACATTTAGCTAAAATACATAATGAAGTCACGGAAAAAGCTAATAAATGTGATTTATGCGATTTCTCCACTAAAACTAGATGGAGATTAAAGATACATGTAAATAGAATGAAGAAAGAAACGGTGATTAAGTGCTCTTTTTGCGAATATGAGACTTATTACACTTGTGCGTATAAAAAACATAAGGTAGATCATTATAATGAAATTTATGTTAATAAACATCCTAAAACTACATTCAGTGCCGAACAGGAACGAATAAAGGAAACACAAGAAAAAGATGTGCAGGAAAATGTATCAGACATTGACTTATCATTCCAAAATGACATGGAAAAAAGTGTGCAATGTCTGCCGAATGAAACTGATAATCAAAATAAGTATAACTTAGATCCAAATTGCGTTGATTGGAATAATATACAAGTTCTAGAAACTGATGATAAGGAAAGGCCTTTTCAGTGTCATATGTGTGCGTATACTTCGAAGTTTAAGGCGTCAGTGCAAAGGCATTTTCAAAGACATCACACAGGCAGCCACAACAGACCTTATAAATGTGTTAATTGCGATTTCTCAACGAAAACTAAAGATCAAATCGCTTTACACAATAAAAGGAGTCACTCCGACGTCCAACTATATTGTGATATTTGTAAATTCGAAACTTCATTCAAATGTCAATTCGTTATGCACCAGAAATGTCATTACGCTTACAAATGCAGCTCTTGCAATTACTCCTGCAAGCATAAATACGAATTGCAACGCCATTACGGTATAATGCATCTAGGTAATGGAATTAAATGCAGGTTTTGTGAATATAAAGCGTCTAGAAAAGATAGCGTGCTCTGTCACGAGACTATACATACTGGAATGAAGCCATTTAAATGCCAGTATTGTGATTATACTTCTAT
>JALPQI010001839.1:0-128367 GCA_025490895.1 Thaumatotibia leucotreta | reverse complement strand
GGTGAAATTTGGCATGACTATGTATGTCAAACTCAAACTATTCTTTATTCAAGTAAACTTATCAATAAGCATTTTCGAATCGTCTGACATTATCAAGAGAAATAAAAAAAAATGTATGTAGGTATATGATGTATATACGAGTATGTATACCACTTCCGCCGACAAAACGGAAAAAAATGTGATCACGAAGTTTATATTTTATAGAGAACTCAGTTTTACATCTTTTTTAGGGTTCCGTAGCCAAAATGGCAAAACGGAACCCTTATAGATTCGTCATGTCCGTCTGTCCGTCTGTCCGTCTGTCACAGCTGATTTACTCGGAAACTATGAATGCTACAGTAACGAAATTTGGTAAGGATATGTGTTGTATGAACCGCTACAGGATTATGATACTAAATTGTAAAAAAACCATTGGGGGTGGGGGCCCTCCATACACATAACTGAGGGATAGAAAAAAAAAATTAGTTGTATATAAGCGTGTGGGGTATTAATAGAAAGGTCTTTGAAAATGATATGAAGGTTTATAAATCTTTTCTTTATTTAAGCAAATCGTTTTCGAGATACCAGCTCTCAAAGTCTGAAAAATGTGTCCCCCCCCAAGTAACAAAAGCGAATCTAAAAAGGGGATATTAGATATCTAATAGACTTTGATTTGATTGTCTACCATAAGAGTAAAATATCCCCCAAGCTATCTTCAATAACGCTTATAGATAGTCTATAGTAAAGTGGGCACAACCTTGTAACTATTCATAAGACTCCCTCTAGAAACCACGAATAGACGGAGTTTAGCGTTAAAACATTTTCAAAATAGTCTTAAGCATTCTTCTAGAGTCTTTCTATACTATTTATAGACCACAATGTGCACTAGTAGTTAGTTAATAGATAAACTTTAGACATAAACAGAAGTACTTACCTGAGAAGTTTTAAAACCAAATGAACTGAACCCTACCAGCTTTAAGAAAGATTTAATAGAAATAGACAACGATAAGTATAATGGCGCAGATCTCAAAAGAATAATGCTAATGTAATATTACAACATGGCGTGACAAATTTCTAACTTCTTATTTCATAGTTTTCATCGGCTAATACTGATACCTAAACACGCAAAACTTAGTGCGGATGAAAGTTTCTCGCGGAATTTGTGTAAAACTCTCTTTAAATAAGAGCGCCCGCTTGAAATGTAATATTTAATAAATAATTAACCAAATCTAAAAATATTTTAGTCAAAAAATTTTTTTTTGGATTGTGTTTATATGTTTAAGCCATTTGTTTTATTCATAAAATTGTATATTAAAAAGTATAGGATGATTGTTACAGAGAATACATTCATAAAAGTTCAAAAACAAGCCAAAAAATAGTTCGCTACAATAATTTCACAAAATATTAGACAGTAAAAATGGCGTCTAGTTAAACTTGTCTATAAAAATGATTTCTTTAGAACAAACTTTCTAAAGAATAATCTGTAGTATGGCTCTAGAAAATGACAAGACAATTTTTACTTTTTGCATACTAAAGTTACTAGTCGAGGAATAAACTGGTTTATGAGTGGTTTAGATTACCTATAAACTGACATTTTTGTAAACTGTTTTAACTTCTCACAGTATTTCTAGACATCCAGCAGAAAACTGGCATTTTGAGTGCGTTACGAATCATTTTGGATGGATTAATGCAGAAACCAATAAAAGAAAACAAACGACTTTAAAATTCATTAACATCTGAAGGTTAGCAATAAGTTCATTAAGTGATTTTATTGAAATAAGCCAGAATTCAATTTTAGAGATTTTGGACGTAGGTAATATCAATATACACTATTTTGCTTTCTGAGAAATTTATTCTTTAGTCCATATTCACCATTATGCCAGTATTCACCATTACCGATTTTTTATTACTATTGTTCTTGGGGTTTGCCGGCCCCGTATTATACAGTTACAAGTTACAGGAACCTGTAATGCACTGTGATCTAGTACCGTGGATTGGGGTTACTTTGATCAATTTCAAAATTCATTTGTATGTATCTCCATGAATATCCATTAAAAAAAAAATACAAAAAAAATTACAATATCGGTTTTTGTTCCTCTACCGATTTCAATAATCATATTTTTTTTATTATAACGTATCTCTTGAAAAAAAAATTTGAAGAGGTGATCAACTTTAAACTGAATTTGGGGCTACTTTGATAGCCCCCCTTTTTTTGACGGATTTCGATAGTAACCCCTTTAGGGAGTAAAACTCTAAAACATACAAAAAAAATCCGTTCACAGGTTTAGGAGTTATAAGGATTTTCGTGCATTTGGGGTTACTTTGACAAAGAGAAACAAGGGCATGTACGAAAAAATCAACTTTATTCAAAATACAAACATATGTAATGATTGAGATCTTCATTTTTCCACGTTATTATGTAAGGTACTTATTATGTAAGGTACCATATGGTATACCATAAGCCTCTGATGCTTGGCGAATCGACAAGTGGCCTTCGACCACTTTAGTGATGGCACGATTCAAAAGCTTTTCAGTATAATTTTTGTAGTTTCGAGAGCCCAGTTTTTTTTTGTATGTTCGCGGCATTGTTCTAAAACAATAAAACGAAAATTAACTACGAAATCCCAAAAAAACTACATGAAACACCTAAATAATCTAAAAACCATATTTTGCGGGGTGTCATTGATCAGTGATCAAAGTAAACCCGTATAGGTGATCAATGACACCCCATGCCACATAAACCGAAAAATCAAAATGGCCGTCATGAATATGATTTGTAACAAGCATCGATGTTATAGGCCAATACATGCCTGATTCAATGAAATCCAAAAAAAAAATCTGTTTGCTATGTAGAACATTGTACATTAGAAGTTATTCAGGCTATGAAAAGTACACAAAAAGTAATACTTACACATTTATTTATTTTCCAATTGATCCACTTGCTAGATCCCATCGGCACTTAACACGAACTGACAGTGGCGTGCAATGTTGCCAACCGTAAAAAAAATACCCAAAGAATGCGTTCAGAAATCGTAATATTCAAGTTTTAACAAGAAGTAAAGTTTTTATCAAAGTAACCCCAGGAATCAAAGTAACCCCAATCCACGGTAACAAGGTCGCGTTTTATAAAGTTACATTTTATAATTTTGCTGTTTGCCTCTCTTTCTAGCCAATAAGTGCGTGCGTTAGAGAGGTAAACAGCGAAATTGTAAAATGTTACTTTATAAACGCGACCCAGGTGTTTTATAAATACACAAGTAACATCTACTGGCGAGATGGACATCATTATTTAAAAATAAAAACTGTCATAAGTAATCGTATCCTTATACGAAAATCAGGCCTACTACCGTGAAAATCGAAAATCGTAATATTCGAGGATGTCATTCTAACGAAGGCGTCATTATGGCCCGGCCACGACATTGGTCTAAGGCGACCGTCGATCGGCTTAGCGGAAAATCATACGTGCGAGAGGGAGTTCCCATATCGGCATCCCGCTCCAACTCATGGGTTCGCTCGCCGCCGGTCGCCTTAGACCAATGTCGTGGCCTGGCATTTAGATTGAGAGAGACAAATCCTCGAAATTTGCGAATTTCGACGTTCACGGTGCAGAACAAGAAGAAAAAAATGGAATATCTCGGCAAGGATGTTCTACATTTGCGTGGAGTTCATCCGCTCGTTGAAGTCGTACGGCGTCCCACTCCGAAAGTCCAAATTTATTTGGGGCGAAAACAGCTTCGCTCAACGCTACCGGGGTACAGTCAAGGGCATTAATATATACATATACATACAACTTTAGACCTTATGCTCTTATGTAAAAAAGTGTAGTCATAGTCAGCAGCCCTACCGCAAACTCGGAAATCCGCCAATTTCGATCATTTTTCTTTATCACTCCAATAACAACTTTGGAGTGACAAAGACTAATCCTAGTTTGTGGATTTCAGAGTTTGCGGTAGTTGGCTAGGGAATCAATGAATTAAACAATATTCTTCCTGGAGTATGTGTGGCTGCTCCCGCGTTTCTGCTACTGCAGCTTTGGCTGGGTCGCATCTCACGAAGGTGGGACGGTCGTTGCACCGTCATTTGGGGACAGTGTTGAGAGGCTGTTGAAGGAAAATTAGCCATGGGCATAGCGAGAGAGAATATATTGGCCAGGCTACGAATAATCTCTCAGAAAGCGAATCATTTCAATAGTATTACGAGCGAACGTATGTTCTTAATGAAATGCGGTTACAGGTAGCTACAAGTGCAGTTTTCCCAGTTATTTATATAGACTCAAGACGTATGACAGTTTTTGTTACAAGTCTACCTCATATACACTTGTTATTTACAATATTTTTATAAAACGCTTGTTCGATTATGAGTTCAAAATTAATAAACTCCCGTATTTTTGTCTATGGTTGAGCTGCTGGCACTTGTACCTAAAATTGTAACATACCTACTTAATACTTTTATAAAACACAAATTGTAAAAAACGGAGCAAGTGTTGCCAGTAAACGCCTGTAAAATTGTAACCTGTTACTTTATAAAACTGAGTGTTCTGTTCTGGGATCTTTTGTTAGATCGGTTTGAAAATTATTTATTTTTTGAAACAAGTCCTTCAAAGCCATGTTATACCATGCATTGCTCACCACTGGCGTAGATCATGTTTGAAGTAATGAGGGTTTTTGATACTTTTTTTGCCGCTACAGAGCGGTGAGATGACAGCAATGTGGCCTAAGGTTCGACGAACTATCATAATAAATCATCATCATCATCATATCAGCCGAAAGACGTCCACTGCTGAACATAGGCCTCCCCCAAAGATTGCCACAATGACCGGTCCTGCGCCACCCGCATCCAGCGGACTCGTACGACCTTCACCAGGTCATCAGTCCACCTTGTGGGGGGCCTACCCACGCTACGCCTTCCGGTACGTGGCCGCCACTCAAGAACCTTCCCGCCCAACGGCCATAATAAATACGCGTATTTAATTTTATACTTATGTTTAGGTTTATTTATTCATAAAACTAATAATTTAGGAATATTTTTATCTAAAATAAATTGTTCCATGTCAATTTTCATGACATGAACAAAGTTCTAGTAATTTTATTTAGTACCAATAACTTTACGCCCGGCCCCTTATTTACAGCTTCTTAGAGCTTAGATATCTTTAGTTCGGCGACCGTTTACTAGTCGTAATCCATTACAATACAAATACAGTAGAATTTCGATATTTTATGTTTAGTGCCTATGAATAATATGAATCTGACAGCTGATTGGACCTCATGCCTACGTACCACTGCCTAGTGGCAGAAAAAATGTTGAAAACTCTAATCGGATCGATCGTCATGGTCATTTGTGGTGTTTTCATCCGACTCACTTTTTTTACTCATATCACTCGTAGCAGTAAAGTACACATAATTTAAAGCATTTTCATAATATTGTGATGTTGCAGCAAAGCAAACACTAAGTTTTGTAGGTATTTTCTGTGTTATGAGGAGAATCACACGAAAATTGCAATTCGGTATTGGAATTCGTGCCTGTGCCACCGCCAAAGCCAATCTGTTGGTGTTTTAGGAGTTAAACTTTATAACACGTTGCATCCTGACAGAAGAAGTATCTCGAATAACACTGCATTCGCCAAACGGCTTAAAAGTTCATTATTAGAGGCCGAGGCTGCCACGGATGTAACTGAATTTCATGAACTTGAATTATTTTGTAGTAAAAGGGGGCAAATTTAAAAGATTATGGGTTCGTATTGTTGCTCGCTCATAGAAAATTTTAATCCATGTTACTCTATCAACGAATTTAGCAATAGGATGTCGTTGATCCAAACTTAATAATTATTTAAATTTTATTATAAAAGTAATTATTTCATGAAATTGATTTATTAGGAAGTTTCTTTTTTAATACTTCACCTTATCTTAATGATTTAATGTGTATATTTCTGCCTTTTTAGTTGGAATTTATAATGTTGACATTTGTATTTATAGTCTAATAATGTAATTTACATAAATAAATAAATATCTTCGGACATCTTACACAAATCAACCTAGTCCCACGGTAAGCTCAATTAAGACCTTGTACATCTCCAAACGTGCATTATATAATGTTATTATTATATACCTATTCGGAGAGAATCCTTACTTCCCTATAAATTATTACTTATAAATGTTCTGACTTTTAGAGACTTTACATCTCTTGTTATTATTATTATATTTCAATTCATTTAAAATCAATTTTACGTTTTTTTTTAATGCATGTTAGTTGTAAGATGTACCATCATTGCTTGAAAAAATAATTCCCGCCAAGTTTCTTACCGGTTCTTCTTGGGTCAGCGGTGTAGGTTTCGAATCGGAAGTAGTTTTAATATCTAGACGATTCAAAAGAGTTTGTTGCTATTCCAATTTGAATAAAGAATTATTTGACTTTGACTTGAATTTGACTAAGGCTTGTGGTGTCGGTACCAAGCGACGATATATATAATAGATAGATATTTAGATACATACATAGCCACGACCAAGGAACAAACATTTGTGATATATAAGTACACAAAGAATGCCTTCGCCGGGATGCGAACCCGGAAACTCCAGCTTCGTAGGCAGGGTCACTACCAAGTCTACCAACTAAGCTACAGAGGCTGAGGCTTAGATACATCCCACACGTAAACAAAAATTATGTAATTTTGACGTGTAATTATCTTTATGAATAAATGAATACCTATGAAAATGAATTTATTAAATTTGCTGAGCCTCCGACGAAAGCCATCAGATCTTTTCTTTTTTTTTACTGTTTCCATTGCATAAAGCCAGCCGATCTAGTAAAATTGCATTTATTTACGTTATTTTTAAGCAAATAAACCCTGGAAACACTATTTCACTAACACATTATAAGACTTTCTGAAAGATATTTACAAAAGTAGTTTCTCTAGACTTTAGTCTTTTTATAAACAAACATAAGAGTACCACTAGCAAATACAGAATATCTGTAGAAAGTTAAATCTTAACATTTACCAACTTATCTAATAAAATACTGGAAAATAGGTGCCCTTAGGCTTTATTAGCAATTTATAGAATATTATACCTTAAGATAATCGTTATAGCTAAAAATGTACTTAAAATAAGTGTTCTATAGAGCAAATCATCCAAAAAAAATCAGATATGAGAGAAAACGCACTATAAGTATACATTTTCTTCATAGAAACCATTTATAGAAAGCCCTTACCTAAAAATAAACTACGAATAGACTATCAATAGATAAATTCGTTTTAAGCCTTCAGGCCCATGTTACTTGGGCCCCCCCCTCTATTTTTTAAACTACGCGATATAAAATTCTAAAAAAAATATATGTTAAGCACATTAATAAACTCTATCAACGATTTTTGGTTTGATTAAATTATCTCCTATAGTTTTTGAGGTAGGTTGATTTAACTGTATTTTTAAATAATAAATTGATAATGGTACGGAACCCTTCGCGCGCGAGTCCGACTCGCACTTGGCCGGTTTTTTTTTCCTAATCAAAATACGACACTGAAGATATTGTCGGTTGACAACCTAAACTCACTAAGTAATAAATACCTACTTGAAATAGAGATCGTATCTAAGTTCTGATTCAATACTGACATAAGAGGTTGCTAAGAGTAGTGACAGTTTTTATAGTGAGGTTTGGTTGTCAGCCGACGAATATTATGTCACTTCACTTAATTGCTTATAAAAAAAATGATAAACTTTCGGACCCACAGCATTGAACGCGAACCCTTCAGTAAAACGTAACAAGTAGCAACATGTAAACAAAGTTACGAGTTTCGTCCCAAGTGTATGATCGTATCGCACGGTCGGCTCTAAAAATATGTAAACGATTTTGAATCTTGTGTGTCGGACATAAGTTCGGAAATGTGGACATATTATTAGACGGGAATGTACGGTCCAGTAACTATTCCAATAGCTAACTGATTCGACAGGAGACCAACAGGCCTAGACAAAATGTCATTCTGCAATCGTATACGATAAGCGATAAGTAATAAATCGCAGCTTTAAATATAAACCGTCATAACTCAAAAAACGTGAATTTTGGGAAATCGAGTTTAAAGTTTGAGAAATATTTTATTTGTTACTAAATTGTGTTAATGTGTTAAAGTATTATATTAATTGCATTGTTCATAGTGTCTATTTGGATATTACGTTCAAGCTAAAACGAAATCAGTGTAATAAATATAATAAAATGAGCTTAGAAAAAACCCTTGCGGAAATATGCCGTTTTAAGATAAAATATTTTTTTAAATTAGATTAATATAATGGCACAAATCAAAAAAATCGACGGTCGTTACTGTTAAAACGAAATAATCTGAAATGTATCATTTAGTTCCAATACATAATTTGTCAAACGCGTTAACTTCGAATTTACCTATTTTTTAATACAAACTCTAAAATAACTTTTACTCATATTTTATACAGTAAGGCGATATATCGAAATGTCTCTCATCATGAGCATCCTTCCTATTCATGTATCGGATCAAAATTGAAGTTAGCTTCTTTAGCACAAATTGAATCGCGTGATTTAAACGTAGCAACTCATGCCATCTCTTTCATTAACACTATTTTGGCGGGTCTGACCACCAGGTAAAGCTGTCGAAATTATGGCGTTTTAGTACAAAAAAGTCTCCTTTACAGCTCACAAGTGCAAACACGCTGCAAACACCTGCAAACACTTGCAAACGTGCACGTGCAAACACGCTCATGCTGTCGCGTCACGCGACAGCATGATCGTTCGTTGCAACCGAGTTTCTATGTGTATCGCGCATCCGTGGTAAGATGTTTGCACTTGTGAGCTGTAAAGGAGACTTTTTTGTCGACTGTACATTAACTCAATTTTTGACAATTTTGAGTTAGGACGGTTTATTATTAAAGCTGCGAAATGAGAATGAGAGTTTCAAACGAAAAGTCACGTGACCCACACATTATTATGTAAGCTCATAAGCTGGTCCCGTTTATCGTGTTGACTCTTCCGTGGTTCTCGACCCAATGCCAGCGCCCATCCATATTCTCACCCTGCTCCTGATTATCCCCTCCAGGGGCTAGTTCTTCGGTGTTACCATTATTATAATTTAGTTTTCCCTACGAGATGTAATTGACACTTAAATAATATTATTGAAATGTTACCAGATGTAATTTAATAAATCACGTATTATTATTTTATATCTCTAAAATCATGACATTCGGCCATCCGTCTTCGTGTAGCCTCCGGCACACGAAACTCTTTATTAGTTATGGAGGCAGGTATGGATAAATAGATATACTTAACATTTGCTGTAATGCTTAATGTTAACTAATTAATAAATAAAATAAAGATATACTGATAACCTTATTTATTTTTATGCACTTATTATTATTAGATGAGCACCTACAATATCAAACGCTTAACAATACTTAATAATACATAATGTAATATGTAGATAACAATAGTGATTAACTATTAATAGAAATCGGAACATATTATACACTCAAAATCATGACATTCGGTCTGTACGTTCATCTATGTTTTAATTTAATGCCAGTTTTAATTTTTCTCAAACCTCTTTAATTGCTATCTGAACCTGAGGAGTTCCGATCGCTATCAATACTTAAAGCCTTGATATTGATCCATGGTCTTAATCGGTCTGCAGATATGACTGACGAATATTTCTTAATTGTCGAAAATCCTGGTACCGACTCTACTTTATATCTATCGTTTCCAAGTATTTTGGCTATTTTATAAGGACCGATAAATTTAGGCAACAATTTTTTGCTTTGTCCGGGGTTTTCGTTAAATGATACTTTAGTTATTTTGACTAAATCATTTAAATTATAAACCCTAGCAGGAACTGTTTTAGAATCGTGAGCAGTCTTCATTTTACTTTGTTTGTTTTTTATTGTGTCTGATACCGCATCCCTAGTATCTTTTAGGTTTCCGGGATCTTGTCCAATTTCGCTTGTGATATCATTAAATACGTAATCGGTATTGCCCCTCAGAGTAAACCCAAACATTACTTCGGCCGCTGTCTTACCAGTCGTTGCATTAACAGTGTTGTTAATCCCACGTTGAACGGTAGCGGCTGATAAATCCCATTCATTTTCTTTATGTCCGGTACTTTGCGTAGCAATAGCCTTTAGTACTGTTTGATTGAACCGCTCCACTTGTCCGTTTGCTCGTGGACAAGCGACAGCATTCAATATGTGCTTAATATTATTTCTTTTGCAGAACAGTTTGAACTGTTCAGATGTAAATGCTGAGCCTCGATCTGATATTATTCTTTCTGGGGTTTGAAAATCTTGAAATATGCTTTCTAACACTTTTATTGCTGTAACGGTTTTCGTATCTTTAACAGGCTTTACAAAAACGTATTTGGAAAATCCGTCCACGATTGTTAAAATATGTGTATTGCCTCGCTTGCTCTTTATGAAGGGACCTAAATGATCTATGTGTATAGTTTGGAACGGTTTGTTGCTCTTTTCAATTGGGTACATGTATCCTTTTTTCTGAGGATCACTGTCTTTATGATATGCGCAATCAAGACAAGCTTCCACGTATTTTTTTATGAACTTCTTCATTTTAGGGAACCAGTACTGACTTTGGATTTTCTCGGTTGTTTTTTTAACTCCAAAGTGACCGATTTCATTGTGGTTCATTCGACAAACTTGCCATCTTGCGCCTTTAGGTATGACAATTCGTAATTCATTAGGATCACCATCAATTTTTCTAAACAATGTATTATTTTTGACGACGTAATGCTTCTTTATATCTTCAAATTCGTCATCAATGTCTGGTTTCAATAATTTTGCAATACGATTAATTTCCGGATCCCCTAATTGTAGTGTCAAAAACCACTCATTTTGTTGTATACGAAATACTGTCATTATGTTTTCTGGGTAACAATCGTCGTTCCATTCCTCTACAGGATTACGGCTGAGAGCATCGACATGAGCCATTCGGTCACCGGCACGGTGTTCAATTTCAAAATCGTATTCTTCCATTTGTAAAATCCATCTCGCAACTCGGGGTAATATATCTTTTTTGCTACGTGTAAGTCGTAATGCCTTGCAATCAGTAATTATTTTAAAAGATGTTCCCAACAGATACGGTCTAAACTTTTTCAACGAATTCACCACTGCAAGGGTTTCTAGTTCGTAGGAATGATAGTTCTTTTCTTCTGGTGAAGTTTGCCTACTAAAATAAGCAATTGGCTTTAAAACTCTAGGGTTTTCTTGCCACTGCATTAGTATACCACCAATGCCCATGGCACTTGCATCTGTGTGCAGTTCAGTGTTGAGTTTTGGGTTATACAGTGCTAAAATTGGTCTCTGACACAGTAGTTCTTTTAAAGTGATCACAGCTTGCGATTCTGAGTTAGTCCACTTCCAAATAACATCTTTTTTTAGTAATTTTGTCAGAGGACGTGCTATTTCACCAAATCCTTTGACAAACTTTCTAAAATAACTTGCTAGACCTAAAAATTGTCTAACTTCATGCACGTTGGTTGGCATCGGAAAATTTTTGATCGCCAAAGTCTTACGTTCGCTGGGCTTAATACCGTCTGCCGAAACTTCGTATCCGAGATAGTCAAGAGATGATGAAAAAAAATTACATTTTGACAGTTTCAGTGTCAATCCATGTTCTCTAAGCAACTTCAATACATCCTCTAATTTTTCAAGGCCTTCCTCTATTGACCGAGTTGGAATCAACAAATCATCCATATACGCTAATACCGAATCAAATCTTCTGAATCCGAGAACTTTATTAATGATTTTTTGAAAGACAGCCGGTGCGTTTGCTAGCCCAAACGGCATTCGGTTGAATTCGTAATGACCGTCTGGGGTCACAAAAGCTGTCAAATGTTTACAATTTTCTGCTACTGGTATTTGATAGTATCCTGATGACATATCGAGTGTAGTGAAGTATTGATTTCCACTCAAGTTTGCTACTTGGTCATCGATGATTGGGAGAGGATACCTTTCCTTTACTGTTTTAGTGTTAAGTGCCCTAAAATCGACACAAAGTCTTTGTTCCCCGGTTTTCTTTTTGACCATTAATATAGGGCTGGCATAGTCTGATGTGGACTCACGTATAATATCGTTTTCGATGAGTTCTGAAACCATATCACGCACCTTAGCTCGTTCAGCATGAGAAAGTCGATAAGGTCTGTAAACTATAGGTTTGTTGTCAGTAAGCTGAATATTCATTTCGAATTCTTGATCAATACATCCAATCTCTTGCAGCGATAACGCGAAACAGTCACGATAGTTATTCAGCAATTGATATAATTTTTCGAACATAACAGAGTTAACGTTGGTACCAACTTTGATATCTCCCTTTTGTAATGGAGTCATGCTTTCTGGGGTGGCTTTATCTATTCTTCTAACATTAAGTATATTCGTTTCAGTAAATGGAGCAGCACGAGCCAATACCATACCAGATTTTAAATTAATCGGTTTATTTGAGCTATTACTTATAAAAACGTGACCTTTTCCTTCGACGACTTTGTAAACACCCTGATGTATATAGAATTCTTTAGTTGGGATTGCTTGGGTTTTTCCTTCGACATAAATATCTCCACTATAATTCGGTTCCGTATGGATCGACACAAGTTTACTCCCATGTAATTCTATAGACTCGGAAGTAATCAATTTTACGCATGCTATATTTGGAGTTATTTGGGGTTGATAATAAAATGTCAATTTTTTATCGTTTTTCAGTACACACACATTGGGTTGTTCAGTAAAGTTTTGACCTATTAGTAATGGTTCTTTTAAATATTCGTCGTCAACAACATACAGATCGATAAGAGATAGAACTTCATCAACTTTCACATAAGCCTGAGACTTAAAGAGTGGTTTAACATATTTATTGCCAAATCCCGTTATTGCAGGCAGATTTGTAAAAAACTTAGGCAAATTTAATTGAGTTGCTACCTTGAGTTGAATAAGGGAACAGTCTGCTCCAAAGTCAATATAGGATCTCACATCATTTTTATTTACTTCAACAATTTTATTAAACTTATCATTATACGCACTTGAATCAATACTCAAAATGTTATGCACATTAGACAATTCATTTTTAAAAGAAGGAGGGTTTCGATTCACGCAATCACCAGATTTGTGACCAAGTTTATTGCACTTCTCGCATTTCAATATGGTTTTCGGACAATGCGCAAATCGATGCCCTTCTTCGTTACAGTTAAAACATTTCAAATTAGACTTAATGTTAGTAAATACTCTTTCAGATTTTTCTTTCTTCAAACATCTGTTGGCAGTATGACCTTCAACCCCACAGCGAAAACATTGCAATTGTTTTCGTTGAAATCTTCTATCTTTCACGACTTCAACATTGAGTGTTCCTTTTTTCTTTTGAGTATTTGATAAGGAATACGTGATGGGCTGTTGTACCACCAAATACTTTAATAATTCTTCGGGTTCTTTACATTGTAAAGCTTGAGCACTGCTTTGCAAATTTCTGTCTGTAATTCCATGAATTATGCAGTCTACTGCCTTTTTTCCGTATATCTGACACCTGTTCAATAGCAATAATTTATCATAGAAGTATATTCTCAGGCTTTCATCGGGTTCGGTTTTTCTTAAGAACATTTCTTCTAATATAATTGCGAAATTATCTTCGACAGGAAACGCGCGTCTCAATTTCTCTTGCCAATCTGTCCACAAAAAATCGAGACTTGGTAATGAGTACAGCCATTTCTTTGCAGTTCCGGTTAATTTTTGTGTCGCGAAGTGAGACGTTTGCCTATCGTCCCACTTATAGATACTTGCATATTCGTTGACTTTATGCAGCCATAATTCTATGTTTTGTGCTTTATTTTCAGGGTCAAACTCTGGCAATGCATTAAGCATCTGACTTGCACTTATAACGGGTTTCGTATTGCTCCTCGAGCCTAGTGCATCTATCAGATCCACTAGATTTACTGACACATCTCGGATGCATTGTCGTTTTGAAGAAGTCGCTGTATCTTCGCTGACATCGCTAAAAGTTTGACGACTACGTTTCCGTGAAATCGGAATATCATCTTCATCTGATGAACTTGATTCGCTAATCAACCTGTTCCTTCTTATCACCAATCCACTTTTCGATTTACTTGATTCGGACATGGCCTATAACAAGAAAACATACATTTTAAATACATAAACAAATTACATCTTCACTTGGATCTTCATCTCATATTTAGAACTATTAAGCTTTATTTTCGTTTGTATGCTTGCTTAAAATAGTATTAAGCTCGCCTTGCATTAAGCTGCCTATAGTCAATAGTCAATTTATGAAATACCTATCCAGACATCAACTCACGAAATACAGTAATTACTGCTTTATGACAGCACTAACTTCTCGATGCACACTTGCATAAAAGTACTGCCATTCTCAGGTAATTCTAGCATTTCTAGTATTTATCCCGCTCTCATAAAACTCACAACTTGGTGACAGTCAACAAACTAAAATGTGACTGTACTCAGCACATTCATAGTATTGGTAAAATACTTATGTTCACTACATATGTTTATGTAAAACTAACAATTTATACACATCTGTGTAACTAATGCGCTCACTCATTGCTTTTCCTATTTTACATAGGGACAAGCCCAATTCGTTCTCACGTTGCTTCTGTCAATATAGATACACACGCTCATGTATACTTTCATACAATTTATTTTCACATTGCTTCTCGTAATTTACACATGCTCGTGTAAAACTAACGCAATGCACTCTCGAATTACTTCTTATAATTTACACACGCTCGTGTAAAACTCAATGCACTCTCGCATTACATCTCATAATTTACACACGCTCGTATAAAACTAACTCGAGGCACTCTCGCATTACTTCTCATAATTTACACACGCTCGTGTAAAACTAACTCAATGCACTCTCGCGTTGTAGCTCATAAACCTCATAAATTAATTACACACGCTCGTGTAAAACTTACTCAATGCACTCTCGCATTGTAGCTCATAAATCTCATAAATTAATTACACACGCTCGTGTAAAACTAGCTCAATGCACTCTCGCATTGTAGCTCATAAATCTCATAAATTAATTACACACGCTCGTGTAAAACTAACTCAATGCACTCTCGCATTGTAGCTCATAAATCTCATAAATGAATTACACACGCTCGTGTAAATCCAAAACACAATGCACTCTCACATTGTAGTCTTTCAACATATTTCAACCAAATAATTAATTTAGTTGTCTAAATTTTCACTCAATATTTTGTTACAATTCTTCTAGTATGTACAAAGCTTTTCACACAATCATTTTAATACTTTTATTTTCATAAAATGATTTACACAAAACGACATAATAATTATTATTATGTAGTTTAAGGCTTTACTTCGGATTTAACATATTTTCAACTTGTTGTCATATAAGTAGATATAATAGTGTCTAAATGAACTCATACGTTTATTTTTATTAAGCAAAACGTTTGAAAACTTGTTTTAGTATTTCTATTTACGTACCTACCTATTAATCGTTCATGTGCAAAAATAAATGCCATACATCCACCAATCAGTCCATACAAACGTGAACAATTACTTCAAAGATATTAGGACGAAACTATTTTAACTCGAAACAAAAATTACGACATCCATCGGTTTCTTTAAGAATGTCGTGAAATTAGAATTGAATACCCGTCAAACAAAAAAAATGCTATCTAAAACAAGGACACGTGTAAACGGCCTGACTGGCCTGATAAATTTATTTTACTATTCGGGTTTCTTCAGAGTAATCACCACGTGTAAGCAAAAAAATATGTTATGTCGGTAGGTAGCCGTTTCGAATTCCTATTCAATAATACTACGTCAATGTACAAGACCTTGCGTTTAAATTATTATGTATAGTCGTTACATTCAAATGATTTGAACCCCGTTTTACACGTCATCTCTTTGTCGTCAATTTTAAAACAAAATCAAGTTATCCGTTGTGAAATCTGGTAATATTCATAGGTATTTTGTGAGGCTTACCCTGCCTTACTCATGTAGCAATCTAAGCAATTAAGCAGCAATAAAACATGGCATCACATTATTTAGAACGTTAAATGTTACAATAAGAATTCAAAAATACAATGTTGATTACTCACGTTTTCTGAATAACGCACGAGTCTTCGTTTCTTCTGGTGGGTTAGTGATTCGTGAGCACTTCTGATTTATCGTGTTGACTCTTCCGTGGTTCTCGACCCAATGCCAGCGCCCATCCATATTCTCACCCTGCTCCTGATTATCCCCTCCAGGGGCTAGTTCTTCGGTGTTACCATTATTATAATTTAGTTTTCCCTACCAGATGTAATTGACACTTAAATAATATTATTGAAATGTTACCAGATGTAATTTAATAAATCACGTATTATTATTTTATATCTCTAAAATCATGACACGTGTTTAATCGTTTGTCGTTGTTGCCATCACGTTCTAACAAGTATGCAAGTGCGAAGCACGATAAACGGTAAACGTGTGACTATAAAGGTGCGTTTAAACCAAAAGAGCATTCGCTGTTCGCTAGAACGAATAGCCCGTTCTAAGAAATCAACCAATCACGTTTTGTGTACCGATCGAATTTCGTAGAGTGGGAGGTTAGAACAGCGAATGCTCTTTTAGTTTAACCGCACCTTAATAAACCACATGATCACGTTACTTATCGCTTCACCATCATATCAGCCGAAAGACGTCCACTGCTGAACATAGGACTTATCGCATATCGTATACGACTGCAGAATTGCATTTCGGCTGGTCGCCAGAGGCAAACACTCTTCAAGGGATTGTAACGATATCGCGGCTAATACAATTTACCTCAGCTGTAAACGAGAAAATTTTCATTTTATTCATTAATTAATACTTCTCCCTCGAGATGCAATATCGCGCTGCAATAATTGGAGGGCTCTTACACGGGTTTAATTTGTTAATTTTGTACTTACACGGTACAAAAGTTCGTGGGATGTGATTTTATAGTCCGGTTTTCGCAGTGTGGTGACGGCAGTAAGAATACATTTGTCACCACCCCAACTCCTCCTGCGGGTGTCGTAAGAATCGACTAAGGGATTGAAGTGTCACTGACCATTATTTGATAAAGATTGATGATGGGCAGCAGCGTCATCATAGTGGACACATTACTGCGATCGCCAATCCGCTTGCCCAGCGTGGCGATTATGGGCATTTGCCTCCTGATGCGTCTATATGCATAGTTAATAGGAGAGGCCTACGTCCAGCAGTGGACTATCATAGGCTGATGATGATGATGATAATGATAATGATTTTACAGTTACATTTGTTTCGGGTAAAATGGGTTTGGCAATTATAAATATCAGATGTCATATACCAAAGAAAATAGACCAAGATCACTAACGTCCGAGGTGGACATCGAACCCACGTACTCAGCATTCGCGGCTGATGCCTGTACCGCTCGGCCACTCGGTCCTAGCAACCACCGGTCAAATTTCTTCCTTTTCATTTCAATTTTGAGGATTAAAAATCGATTAAGTTTCAGTAAACCTTACTTTCGAAGAGCAACTTTCGACCCGTCTAACTACGTAGGAAAATTAAACTTTTCTATCAGGAGAGATGAAAAATATTTACTTGCAGATACAGTCAAATGCAGAATAATATGCACTTTAATTCTGTGTAATAAGAACGTCGTCGTAACATTTTTATAAAGGGATTCTTTCGATACATAGTTTTACACTTGACTCTACATATAAGATTATTGTCTTAATAAGTTGTACATTCATTTTACCCTCTCACACCATTTTACCTCAATCCACGCCTCAGTCCCTAAAACAAACATATTGCGCTCGTTGCAACAGTTTCTTCAACAATTTCCCCATGTTTTTCCAGTGCAGCGGGTGCAATATCAAAATGTCTACACCGCCGATATTTCACGAAGGAATTTAATATCGGCCTCCTTGTTTACGACCGTTATATTCCCATCTTTTACCTACACGATCAAACCAATTTATACTGTGTGATACCAGCTTACGGGTTTTAGTGAAACCGAGGAATGCAATGCAGTTTCTTTACAAACTCCTCAGCGTCATTTCGTTAAACTCGTAAACTGTAATTGTTGAATGTATGCAATTAATAATATTTGTATTGGATATTGTGAAGCAATTGTACAGTAAAAAAAATTTGCGTAGCTTTTTACCTTTATTGTCATAGTGACAAGAGTGAGAACAGTATGTGAATATAGTTATTTCCTTAACTGTTCGTGAAAATTTCATGTCATATCGTTAATAATCTCGTGAGAATGACAGAAAAAAAGCAACGTTCGACAATTAAGTAATGCATGTATTGTAATGTTTGTTTATAGATCGTTAGGATGACGTGAAATTTATTACTATTACAGTTAATTTTAATATTTTGTAATCTGTTAATATTTGAAAACGATGGCTAGTAATATTATTACTCGTTTTCATAACTGCCTAGATGATGGTAACAGGCTGTATCGCTCGGACTTGTTAGGAAAAAGAAATCAGGTTACGGTGGTTTTTGCGAGAGATATTCGTACGAAGCGTCTATCGATGAATATTTATCTTGTTTAAAAGGAATGGTTTACTGCCCGAGCTTTAATAAGGACTTTTATTAAATAAATTATAGAGCACTTGCAGTAATTATGTAATTATTATTATGTTTTTAGAAAAGCCTGAGCAGTGAACTAACATATCAATATGGTAAGATTAGATTGTGTATGTGCCGCGTGAATGTATCCTATGCAACACAATCAAATATTTTGTAGAGTTTATTTAAAAGTCTAGTATAAATATTACTCGTAATTATGACATACGAGTACAACTCTAGTTAATAAAACCAAGAGACTGCATGTTAAATTAAGAGCAATTATATTACATTTCAAGCAGAAAAAAAGTAACTTTCATCAAATATATCGGTCAGATAAAAATTATCGTTATCCTTTACCCCAGGCAAATAAAAGGAAGGGACAGCTAACATTTATCTGTCAGTTACATTTTATTTGGAGAGTGAAACAGGCCCTTAGTCTCTTTTAGTCTGGACTAAAGTACGGGGTGCTCCAATATGTTTGTGTGGATATCTATAGTGACCCTGATAACCCTATGATTGTCTTCATTAATATCTACGTATATCTATGTATTAATATCAACGCATGAAGTAGTTGAATTGTTCCTCATACTGAAACATAGCAAGTTGACTGCAACCAGTAATCAGATTTATAATTAGATGAACGTCAACAACGTACAGTCGAGTTCATAAATATGTGTACAAGTTTTTGCTTAATGTATTGGGATAAGGTACACAATTGTATACATAATTATGAACTCGACTGCACTAAGGCCACTTAAGCGTTTATAAGCTTTTAATGTGCCGGTTGAAGTCAGCCGCGAATTTGGCGTTTTAGTACGGGATTCGAGGTTACATCTTAGAGCATTGGGGAACAACCCTGGTTGTTTCCCAAATTAAAGCATATGAAATTTATGCTTATAGTGTTTTCTGAAAGGGATGAATCACGTCTATTGAGACAACCACTCAAAGAGCAAAACTTTCGGGTCATGTGTAGCGTTGAAAATGTCGGAAAATCAAATGTTTTTTTCGGCAACGTTAGAAAACTTAGTTTTTTTCCGTTTTTTTTTTCGGAATTTTACAGAAATAATCAATGTCACTGTCATTCCTTACCATCTCTTTCAATTGACTTTTCCTCGGTGACATCACGTTCTCCTGGTATAAGTGAAAATTAGACATAATTCAAATTGGTTTAGAGTTGAAAATTAAAGTGTAAAATTACATTGATTTTTCCGAAAAAAAGCTATTTGGAAAGAAACGGGATTTAATCCGGAAATTTTCAACGCTAGTCATATGTAATTTTTCACAGGTTATGCTGCAAATATGCTGATTTCAAACAAATTTTTAACGAATTTTTTACACCTGTCCCAAACATTTTGGTCTAGTAAGTTTTTACAAAGACTCAAAATCAATCTAAAAGAGTCAGTCGAATTTTATAAAAAGGTTAATGAACTACAATAAAAAGCAAAAGAACTGCAGCAAATGAAACGACATTGTAAATAATCAACAGATACAAGACAAAGGAAGTGAAGTAAAAATTAAACAAACTCTTTAATTTGATGGGTCGTAACTTCTAGGTGGGCAAAGTGCAAGTCAGCGAAACGGTTTAGAGATGGGAAAAGGGATTTAACTTATTTTACCCAAACCTTAAAATAAAACAACAAAACTGGGAACAATTATAAATATTTCTCAAACATATTAAAATATTATCGAACCGGGCACAAGTAGGGCTTTGTGTGAGGGTGCTCAGGATTAGGGCTCTCTTAATGGGTCGAATCATATCCAACAATCATCGACTTCAATTATGTGTTCGATAATATTTTAAAACAGGAAACAATTTACATACTTCAAGCTCTTTAGCTTTAGCCCCAAACTAAATAAAGCATTAAATATGGATACTAGGCGACGTTATAACATATACATGCTTAAATAGATAAATTACCCCATTAGTACATAGAAACACCCATAACATTTATTAAAATGGCACATAGGTTCATCGATAATTTAAACTAAAAACCTTTAACAGGTACAGTCGAGTGCATTAATATATAGACACATTTGTAAGGGATCAGTATGGAGAAGTGTATACAGGGTGGTCCAAACCTTGACGTCAAAAAAATTTTTTTAGGTTCCCTACGTCATGGGCTATCAGAATATACCCCATGTATATTAGCCGATTTTTTGTAGTTTTCGAGTTATGAATTTTTGAAAAATTTTTTTTGAGAAATTCTGGAATGAAGAAATTTATTGATAAAAAAAAACTATTAGGTTTTTTTAATATTTTCGTTTAGTAAAAGTATTACTACAAATAAAGCATTTACTGACAAAAAAATTAGCGTCCTCACTTTGATACAAGTAGGATAAAAAATACCAAATTCAAAATTTTACGTTAAAAATGCATCAAAATAGCATTAATGTACGCAAATAAAAAAAAATAAAACATATCCCAAGGATTTTTGGAAATGTAAAGACTGCCCTGGACCTTAAACCTTCGTAAAAGCAAAAAAAAAGTGATACTTAATAATGAGGATTTTTCAGAGTAGTCGGTCAAATAAACTTAAAAAAGCTTAAAATTTTAAAGTAGTAAAAAATTACTTGAATAACTACACAAATTGAGTTTTCGTGGTATTTTCTGTCTTTGTTTATTGATGAGAACAACAAAACAGACGAAATTTCACTTTATTTTTAAATTAAAAATTTAGAAGTTTTTTTTTAAGTTTATTTGACCGACTACTCCGAAAAATCCTCATTATTAAGTATCACTTTTTTTTGCTTTTACGAAGGTTTAAGGTCTAGGGCAGTGTTTACATTACCAAAAATCCTTGGGATATGTTTTATTTTTTTTATTTACGTACATTAATGCTATTTTGATGCATTTTTAGCGTAAAATTTTGAATTTGGTATTTTTTATCCTACTTGTATAAAGTGAGGACGCTAATTTTTTTGTCAGTAAATGCTTTATTTGTAGTTATACTTTTATAAAAAGAAAATATAAAAAAAACTCAATAGTTTTCTTTTATCAATAAATTTCTTCATACAAAAATTTCTCAAAAAAATTTTTCAAAAATTCATAACTCGAAAACTACAAAAAATCGGCTAACATACATGGGGTATATTCTGATAGCTCATGACGTGAGGAATATAAAAAAAATTTTTTGACGTCAAGGTTTGGACCACCCTGTATGTATTAATGCCCTTGACTGTACGATGTCGAAACAAAGAAAAGGTGGCCTATGGACAATTGCAACTCCAAATTTATAAATACCTATGTATACTGTATTTACTGCAATTGTGAGGAGGTGAGCTGTTTTCATACTTAATGACATGTGACATTTAGTATGAAAACAGCTCCCCCCGCCGAGCATTGCTTATAATTTATAATACATTTTACAATGTATATTTAGTATATACGTATCCTAGGCATAGAATGTGTTAAAGTTTAATTTACACAGTTAATGCAAGTGTTAAAATTAGAAGTAAACCATGCTTCGTGTTGAACACATGCCTCTGTCAACAGCCACTCATAGTGCACTCAATTATACGATCCTATCAAAAGTTACATGGATGGTTGGATGGTAATACAATACAAACAGTACAAAGAAACACACGATAAAAAAAATACCTTCATTATATTTTCCCTTTAGTACCGTTTGGTAGCCAAAGTTTCGTAACCAGCTTCGAAATGGGAATAAAATCCCATCTTTAAATCGGGACATTACCATTACCGATTTGTGACAACGTACTATCAAATCCGGCTACGACATGGGAAAGTTATTCCCATTTCATAGCCGGCTACCACATTTCCCATTTGGCAGCCAGCTACCAAATCTGGCTACTAAAGGATATTTTCTGCAAGCCGGTATGCCAAGAAAAAAAATGAAAAAAAACGAACCCGACATTTCATTCGACTATTTGAACACTCCCCTCCCCATCCCTAACAGCGTAAAAATGAAACTGTTTACGTTATAATAGTAATAATGTTGTTTTATTCGACCGTAGAAAGCCTTATCGTGCCAATAAAAAGGGACATTTTTATTAGAGTTTTACTTGAAATAAATATTACGTCGACCTTATGGTGCCTTATGGTGGTGGTTGAAGATAAGGAATAACGAGATTAGCGAGTAATATATATATATATCTCTACACTCACGATGAAAACGGGTCGCATTCTATGGAAATTTTCATACAAATTGTCAGATTCTTGACGGAATTCTTATCTTTAATACCACCGCTATCTGTTAGGAGTGTTAGGATCAAGTGTTTCGCATTCTATCCGGGGCGATAAAGGGTGAATCTTAAAAGTTAAATGCTGATTTGGCTAGCAATAATGTCATTTGGCGCTAACGCACAGCAGTTATTTTATAACCTCATGAAAGAACTAAAATGACAACAATCGAAGATAACAAAGCAAATAAAAAAAACAAATAGATACTTAATAAAAGTGACTTTAGAAATAGGCTTAGAAAAAGAACTGACCTTTTCAACCCAATACTGTCAAGTAGCCAATTTCGTGTTCACAAACATAAATCAGCATTTGAAATAGCTTTTATTGAACTTGTGTTCCGGTAATCGCGTTAGTAGAATGGCGGCCTTAATAGCTGTAGTTTGGCTGTAAGCTGTTAACATTTTTCCTGTAACACACCAAAATACCGAACGACTACCATAAACTCGGTAGGTATACATTAGCCCTAGGAGGTAAGATTGCCCACCCGAAATAATACATTTGCTCAAACTTGCAATGAAATGTTGACGTTACGTCGAATTGGATCCGGAAGTACCATGTACCTGGTTCAATGATTAAACTTGATAAATAATGGAATTTCATACTACCTTGCAGATCAGCAATGTACTGGACGTAACGTTCTTTAAGATTGAAGCTTCGTTATCTATTTGTTCTGTGAAATAAACTTTTGTTTTTTTTCTGTCTTTTAATTAACTATTTCGCAAAGAAATAACTTCATTAAAAAAGAACATTAAGTTAATACAGCTTCGTCAAATCATTTTATTCAAATTCAGATTCAATATTAAATTATTGATGTGAAATACATATTTCTTTCGGTAACGGCTAATATACACATGGATGGGAGAAATCCGTTTTTCAGTATGTGATCGTACTCTAGACCTGTCGTATTCCCATTCACGACCTATTCTAATTATTATTAATATTTGGAGCAAGTCGTGTCCCACTGCTGCGCAAAGCCACCATTTCTCCAAGATCCCAGTCAAGCGCTGTTTGGCTGCCCCTTCAAGAAGGTTCATCCCGGCATTCATTCTATACTAATACGTACGCATTATAGAGGAAACAGTAAAAATATACAATTTTCCAAACTGTCTCGTTATTTTAACGTTTACTTTACGGCCGGACAGATTAATCGTAAAATTAACGATCGCTCGATATCGTTTTTCCACTAAAATAAAATGAACAACGATAAATAATTTATGTTTTACCGAAGTGCCTTGCCGCTCTTATTTTTTACAATTTCTAGGTTCTTTATCGCCATATCAGTATTGAAATTTTACAGAAGGTATACGAGTAAACTGCGTCAAATAGACTTTAATAAACCCACAAAACAACTCGGTTTGAAAAATAAGTTGTGCGAGAGGTTGATTTAATCCCATTACAAGCTACACCCGGTATACTCAAGAAAAATGGTTACTGTTACTACCCATTTATAAATGCTAACCCCCTTATTCATAAACGTTTGTTAACTTAACAAGCCGCTAATAATTGTTTGTCCCTTTTGCTCTTAAGGACATATTGTTAAGACCATAAAGTACATAAAATCCGACGTGTGAAGTTGATTATGACAGAACACCTAAACTTCAAGCGTTTAACATCTTCATAAAACCGTACAACAAGTTTTTTATTATACCACACGCTGGGTTATATCACTTTAAGCTTTTAATTTAACCTGTTAACGTGTCGTTACGTATTACATTATCTAATTTAAAGTATGGATTGTAACCGGTATTTTAAAACATTAATACCGGTATTAGACTACCTTTTTTACCGAAATAACATATAAGTTTCAAATAATTTTGTTGACAAATTATACTATCTCAATCTGAATCTAGAATTTCTCCACAGGCTTACAGTATATATCTTTGCTAAGCGCTCGCGAACCAATGGGAGTACTCGGCCTTAAATAGAAAAATAATAGCGCTAGCAAGAAAGTATCGTACACTGAGGAATACGCTGCAATCTGCTAATGTATCTGCTACAGTTCCAGTAAAAGTAGTTCCAGTAGTTTTTTTATAGTGTAGCAAATAGGAATACTGTCCTGCTGATGGTAAACGGTTACCGTAAAACCACCCAAGTATAAACCAAAAGCTCCCAATTAAGGTCCAAAACTAAAACTAAGATTTTATTAATGAATCAGTTCTTAGTTGCTTTCATCATCATCATCATCACCCTATGACAGTCCACTGCTGGACGTAGGCCTCTCCTATTAACTCTGCGTATAGACGCATTAAATGCCCATAATCGCCACGCTGGGCAAGCGGATTGGCGATCGCAGTAATGTGTCTACAATGATGACGCTGCTGCCCATCATCAATCTTTTATAAAATAATGGCCAGTGACACTTCGATCCCTTAGTCGACTCTTACGACACCCGCAGGAGGAGTCGGGGTGACGACAAATGTATTCTTACTGCCGCCACCACATTTATTTAGTTGCTTTGCTTATGTTTAATTACCAGCTAAACTTGTGGACCATAGTTTTAGTAATAGACTATACTTGGATGGTATTACTAGACCGTAGTTTATGAACGTCTCAAATTTAAAGTAAAATGCAGATTCCGGTACTTTGAAAAACCGGTTTCAGCGTCTTTGACAAAAGGGTTAAGAGGTCCGATAGATTATGTGGTTCTTTCATCGTCGACACTGAATCCTCTTTAAGTTTCGAAGACTATCCAGGTGGTAATGCTAAAATGACTGTACTCGAAAATCTCGAAATCTAAAAAATATTCTAAATACATACCTCTAAAAAACAAGTGGGTACATTTTACTAGTCACGAGTTTGAAATAACATTGGAAGATTTTCATACGTCAGTCATAACGCCATAAACATACCTGAAACAAAAAAGATTCACATAAAAATATTGCTTATTTCACAACATGTATCTGGCGGCTTTTAGCAAATCATAAAAGATAGTATTAAAATATATCGCGAGTCCCGAGGCCGTAAAAGGCAGATTTTGAGAGAGCTGTAAATACTCCGGCTATTACTATTTATTGCCTTGTCAAACGAAGCGCATTATAGTGGCTTTTTGTGGAAAAGATTTTTGTGCAAAAAATAAATTTCACGCACACTATTTAAATGAAAATGACCTAGGCACATGTAACAAAAATGGTGGTGATTTGTTTAATAGCCCACTCATTATAGTATTTTGATTAAGAAAAGTAGGAGAATGTGTTTGTTTCGTGAAAAAAAAAACATTTTCAATTGAAGGTTGGTCTGGGCGGCCGGCACAAAACAAAAAAAAATTGTGAAAAATGTTTTCTCCTAAAATGCTTTCGAGGCTGGTGCCTAAACCACTCTGCCAGTCCAGCCACCCCATTCCAGCCAGCTTTAGGGTTTTTTTTTTCACGAAACAACTGAGGACGTGGGTTCAAATCCCACCTCCGGCGTTAGTGAGCTTCGGTATTTTTTTTTTTGGTATATGACATCTCATATCAAAATTTATATAGGATCACAATAGTGTTACTACTTAAAAATACAACTAAAAAAAACACTATCAATTGAACACAAATATGTTTTCTCCTAGTTTCTTCATAATTACCTTTTTCTTCATTATACAGTGTTAGTATTTTTTAATGGCTATTTAAACAGTTTGACCGTTGCGACATAAAATGTCGTAATTAAAAGACCTGCTTCCTGCTTCTATGTTCTCTTTAATGCTAAAAAAACGAATTATAATACCTACTAACTACTAACATAAATTACATAGAGTTACTACATCTACAAAAAGGTATCGAGAGATTCAGCGTTATGATGATGTTACTGCCTTGATTGCCGCGATTTAAGAACCACAACGACAAATTACATAGCTGGAATGTAATGTAACCCTAACAAATAAGACTTAACAATTTACCGCTAAAAATAGTCTCCAGACAAATGAAAACCACTTACAACTCCGAAGAAACGTCCTAACTACACTTTAAACTCATGTATTCCTACTACATTACTCTTCTAAGTATACCATTTCATATGAACGTTCAGACTTGGCGCGATAGCACCAGTAAACAAGACTTAGAATACCCAACTCGTTTTCAAAATGTCTTATGTCTATGGAAAGGTATGTGCGCTTACGACGTTTTGGCTTTGGAGAGGGTATGTGCTTTAATATGACGCGTTTCAACAGAATATATTATGGAAGCCTTAGTCATTCCTTTAAGGACTAGCTTATGGGCTTCCGGGGCGTAAATTGAAATTATGTGAGATTTCATTTTGGCTATCAATTAAGGGAGCCTGGGGCATCATTATGAGCCCTTTCTCATCATTGCATTAACAATTGTACTTAGATATCCCCACAACTGTTAAATAAATTTTTTGTGTCTACCAAACTTACGTCGTACGTACGTACGCTGGCCAAAAACAGAACAATAGTACTAATACTTTCCTCAAGGTGCGGTTAAACTAAAAGAGCATTCGCTGTTCTAACCTCCCACTCTACGAAATTCGATCGGTACACAAAACGTGATTGGTTCATTTCGTAGAACGGGCGCTAGAACAGCGAATGCTCTTTTGGTTTAAACGCACCTTTAGGATGCGTTAATGTGCATTTAGATTAGACCAAACGAGCATTCGCTCATTCTATCCCCCACTTTACGAAATTCATTCGTTACACAAAACGTGATTCGTGGAAATTCTTTGGATTTCGTAGAGGAGGATAGAAGGAGCATTCGCCCGTTAGGTGTAAATCCACCTTTAGGTTTTACTCAATACGCTCGCACTGACGTATTGGAGCAAGCGCGATCGCATGCTTTACGTATCGACTAAGACCCAGACGTTACCGATACTTGCAAAATAATGGTACGGCTACAGCTACGCTATTCTCTTATTCACACATTCGACGCTGCGTTCGTCAACGAGCTCGACGTCGAGACAGCTTTGTCTAAAATCCTAGATGTTTTATTTGACATTAGGAATCGAGGCTGTGAGCGAGGTTGTGGGCGAGTTGGTCGCTGTTTTTCGTTAGAGAATACGAAATTCGTACATTAAACGTCAAACTCTCGACGCAGTGTAGTTCCAACTCCCGCCGCATTCGTCGCCGAGCACTAGTGTCGTTTAAAGTACATTAGTGAATACCATTTTTAGGCTCGACGCTGCCGCAGCGCTGACACAGCGCTGACAGCAAGGCGGTTTCCTTAGTGAATTGTTATTCTGCTGCGCGGGAATACCAGCGGGACGGATAGAAAGACCGCGTTAAAAACGCGATGGCAGCTCATGATTAACACATTGATCGCCAATCCGCTTACCGATACACTATCGCTGTTTGTTCTTCGATATATATATATAGCTTGTTTTCTTTTTATGACCGCAGGCGGTATGGTATCAAAAGACCCATAAAGTTGACTTTATATCTTATTGGACTGTGCAATTTTTAAGATAGACGTAACTATTCCTCGTGGATTTAAAAATCTCTGGTTACAAGGAGTAACCTTAAAATATATTGCTAGCCGTAATAGTAAAAATGTAAGAGCTTGTTTTAGAATTCTGTTTGGAATACTCGTTGTTTTCGGATGTACTCGTTATTTAAAGGCCAAGCCATACCGAATGCGGGTGCAACACGTGCACGTGCGCGAGGCGCGTTGTAACATAGGGAAATGTCATAATAGATGTCACACTGTTTGCGTGGAGTGCACGCGCAAGCTGTGTAACGTCTACTATGCCATAACCTTGTGCTATACCTTAATGCACGAGGATATAAATTTACAAGACGCAGAAATATAATAAAACTGCTAATAAACCGATTTTAAACCACATAAACAAGACCAGACGAAAGTCAAGAAACTACAAAGATTCCGTTTATTTTCCATCTCAGCAACGGAACTCTAACCGGCACAATTATGAAGGTCGAGCTGTCATTGTCGAAAACCACCTTGTATTTATAATGTTCAGGTGACACCATGACATTTACATAGCAATAAATGTGTGTCGGGCACATTGTCGTCTATGTTGATTCAGTTGCTGGCCAATTGCACCGACAATAATGCCATAGCGCAGTATACATTACAGCAGTAGAGTAACATACAACTAAAGAGTGTGTGCATACTAGCGATTTGTGAGCGAGTTTTGTATGAAGGTGAAATCGCCGTGAGCGTGCATTTTTTGTATAGGAATCACTTTGAAACCACCCAAGTGAATTGCTAGTGTGAAGCTGAAGAGGCCCTAAAAGACAACATATTTTAACGACAAACGAGTCGTAATCGCGTAAACTTATGTTTAATATTATCCTGATAGTGCGACCACGGGTGAAACGTCATGCCCGAAACGTCAGGATAATATTAAACTTAAGTTTACGCGATTAAGACCCGTTTATCGTTGAAATATAAGTGATAATCGTGAAAGTTTAAATCAATACGAAAAGACAACAGTTCTGTTAACAGAACACAGTTCATGTCTTTAAACTCTCCGGCCCGGCAATGTTATTATTTGATCTGTAACTAGCGACATAAGTTCCAAAGTTCCAACAGTCAATACGTATGGTTGATATGATATGACAGCTGTCACCTTCTATTTACGAAATTGTGAGAGGTATGAACGTCACAATAAGCTATAAAGGATTAACCGTCACACTGTGGTATGGGCCCACAGTCTAGAATAGCGATTATTGAGCCACTTTCCATAATTTTTACCAGTAGAAAGAAAAAATTACTTACTTAAATTTTTTTCTAAGTCGTCATTTATACATTTCTGGTACTTTTAACCATTACAGGTTTGGTTCATAAACTTTTGACATCATTTTTTCACGGAAACTTACAAAGTTCTTTCTGCCTCAAACAGTACAATGGATTCTGAAGTGACAGCAAATTCATGTTAGAATGGCGTGAAAAACCGATGCTTCACAACAGGACTGTACTGTACGAAACGCGGAGCTTTTAAAAATCAATTGTGCTTAAATTCGACGATGATTCAGAAATACCCAGCCCAGTATTAAAACAAACAAAACGAAATCAGGTAGACAATATTTGCGAAACAAAAAAGACAATTTATGTCGAAGAAACAAGAGAATTAGCTAGGTGAGTCAACTAATGAACACATGTTTGAATATCCTATATCAAAATTTGGCATTTATCTCAGATCTTTGCATGCATGTGTACTGTAGGTATACATGTGTCTTGAATTTAGCATATAAAATATTTAAAATTATGCTAGCTATGACACATGAACACAGATTTACATCATAAATAAAATAGCGATGAGCTTTTGTGACTAAAATCTTTGTAAAAAATGCAAATTGAAATAGCACACAATTAAATGGTTTCACAAATCATAATGGTATAAATCTGTTGTCACATGATTCGGGTCGCACGTTTAACCTCGAAACATGTGTTATAATTTTGACGTTATGATAGCCGCGCAAATCTTTTTTATAGATATATTGACTACGTTAATCAAAACGACTCTTTTGGTTTTCAGGAATACTTATTCACAGGTGGGATGTTGAAGATTTTAAGAGTGAGGCACATCGGATACATGTGCAGCAAGTGCAAATGCGTGTGTGCGTGCCGTGCCCGTTTTAGCATCGGAAATATTTTGTGTCAGCCTCCGTAGCCTAGTCGGTAGTGACCCTGCCTACGAAGCTGGAGGTTCCGGGTTCGAATTCCAGCGAGGGCATTATTTGTTTATTTATTTATCACAAATATTTGTTCCTTCACAAATATTTGTCATGGCTGTCTATCAGAGTTGGGCAAAAAGTAATATGATTACTCCTTATAATATAAATAATATTTATAAATTACATTCCATTTCCTTATAATATTTTATAAATTACATTTGTATGTGTACTTTGTAATAAATATTATATTTGTAATAATAAATATTACAAAGTACACATACAAAAGTAATCGGAAGGAGTAATCATATTACTTTTTGCCCAACTCTGCTGTCTATGTATTTAAGTATCTATATGTATCTATATATTATATATATCGTCGCCTAATTGAGCTTACTGTGGGACTAGGTTGATTTGTGTAAGATGTCCCAAGATATTTATTTATTTTATTTATTTATTTATATCATAGTAGATGGCACACTGCTTGCACGTCACGCGCACTTGCACGCCACGCAAGCGGTGTGTCATCTAATAATATATTTACATAAGCTACAAAGTGTACGCCACGACTAACGCGCCTGGGCACTTGCTGAATACCCATCCGGTGTGACTTGTCCTTTAATGTTAATCATATTAATCTAAATAAAGAAAAACTAGAAGTATTTCGCCATAATTAGCATAATAGTACATTACGACACAAGTGCGAAAAACATGTTCGTTTTTTGCACGTGTCTCGTACGACGTTTTTTAGTACAGATGGCCTTCCGAAGTTTTGGACCTGACGTAAAATGACCCACTTCTCGCACTAGAGCCTAAAAAGTACACCATCTGTACTAAAAATTTATTTTTCTCAAACATGCAATGAAATGTTGTAGTTACGTGCCTAAAAAGTGGCCGGGAAGTACCTCGTTGCCGGCCTAAGGCCGGCAAGTACCTCTTTTTTAATTTTCATTTGACATAGGGTTGTGACCTAGCATCTTGGCTTTTAGCCAAGAATTATCTGTAAGTAATATTAGTATAAAAAAAATTATTGGCAAATTTTTGCAGTTATAATTAGGTATTTAAATTATATCATTTAAAATAAATGTACAATAACTACTCAAAATAATATTTAAAAAGCAGTATTATACGGCGCGATCCGTCGGCCCCGATCACTGCACGCGATTAATTGGACCCAACCGACCGCGTCGTCTAATACCGCTTTTTTAAATTAAGAATTTGCAACTTTCAAACAGGTCAATCTTAAAAAAAAAATGAGGTGTCGGTGTCGTATTTGACTTTTATTGTGTTTCAAAGACTTAGTTATGTAGTTGACTTATAATTTCTTAGAAAGAAGATACATTTTTTTGTTTCATTTCATTGCATGTTTGAGAAAAGCATTATACATACCTCGGCCATGAAGTGACGGGTTGCCGTCCGAATACTATCCGGCCTCGCTTCGCTCGGCCGTCTACATATATTCGGCCGGCAACCAGTCACTTCCCGGCCTCGGTAGTAATGTACTATTTCTCAAACATGCAATGAAATGTTGTAGTTACGTGCCTAAAAAGTGACCGGCAAGTGCCTCTTTTTTAATTTTCATTTGACATAGGGTTGTGACCTGGCATCTTGGCTTTTAGCCAATAATTATCTGTAAGTAATATTAGTTAAAAAAAAATTGGCAAATTTTTGCAGTTATAATTAGTATATATATTATATAATTTAAAACAAATGTACAATAACTACTCAAAATAATATTTAAAAAGCAGTATTATACGGCTCGATCCGTCGGCCCCGACCACCGCATGCGATTAATTGGACCCAACCGACCGCGTCGTCTAATACCGCTTTTTAAAAGTAAAAATTTGCAACTTTCAAACAGGTCAATCTTAAAAAAAATGAGGTGTCGGTGTCGTATTTGACTTTTGTTGTGTTTCAAAGACTTAGTTATGTAGTTGACTTATAATTTCTTAGAAAGAGGATACATTTTTTTGTTTCATTTCATTGCATGTTTGAGAAAAGCATTATACATACCTCGGCCATGAAAGGACGGGTTGCCGTCCGAATACTATCCGGCCTCGCTTCGCTCGGCCGTCTACATATATTCGGCCGGCAACCAGTCACTTCCCGGCCTCGGTAGTAATGTACTATTATTTAGTCTCGCTTGATAAGGTGGATTTACACCAAAGGAGCGAATTCTATACCCACTGTACGAAATCAACGAATTTCGACGAATTACGTTTTGTGTAACGAACGAATTTCGTAGAGTGGGGATAGAATGAGCGTTCGCTAGTTTGGTATAAATCCATCTTTACTTGTAACCAAAGGAAATAGAACAACCTCAGAAAGCTTACTATACAGGGTGGAAAAAGATTTTGGGTCAGTGAGGGCAGCTACCAGATCCCGTGTAGCTACGCGAAAATGATTTTAGAAGACCTTCCCGCGATTTTCAATTAAAGAAGATTAGCGTTTTCAGATTTTGGAAAAAGTATACAGGGTGCGAGGAAATGGTCATTTTTGAGAAACTTTTTTTTTTGATGCCAATCGATCCTGTTTCTGTTCAGGATCAAAAGCTTGTAAGGGACCAAAAAAAATTTTTCGGCTAGAAAAGCCACAAATCGAGATTTTAAATTCTCATACAAATTGTATGAAAATTAAAAATTATTTTTTACCGTTATTTTTTTATGCCTATCGATTCCATTCCTACCCAGTACCAATAGTTTCCTACGGGTCAACTTATGGCAATGTACAAAAAATTCAAAATTTCAAGAAAACCTTTTTCATACATTTAGTTACTATGGAAAAAAAAGTGAAACCTTAATTACTTTATCTGTCACGATAATTAGTCATCCTATGCTAAATGATAATAATAATACTGTATGAAATCATTAGCAACATTAATTAGCGTCACAGATAATGTAATTAATTTTCACTTTTTTCCCATAGTCAATGTATGAAAACAGTTTTTTTTTTACTTTTGTTTTTTTTTTTTACTTTGCCGTAAGTTGACCTCTAGGAAACTATTGGTACTGGATAGGAATGGAATCAATTGGCATAAAAAAATTAGGCGTGAAAAAATAATTTTAATTTTCATACAATTTGTACGGAATTTTAAATCCCGATTTGCGGCTTTTCTAGCCGAAAAATTTTTTTTGGTCCCATACAAGCTTTTGATCCAGAACAGAAACAGAATCGATGTGCATCAAAAAAAAAGTTTGTCAAAAATGACCATTTCCTCGCACCCTGTATACTTTTTCCAAAATCTGAAAACGCTAATCTTCTTTAATTGAAAATCGCGGGAAGGTCTCCTAAGACCATTTTCACGTAGCTACACGGGATCTGATAGCTACCCTCACTGACCCAAAATCTTTTTCCACCCTGTATATATTCCAGGATCAACGTTTTGTCTCTCTGTTGCACTCATACGTAAATGTGATAAGGATGCAAAACGATGATCGTGTTTCATCCTTATCATATCATCATTCACATAAATTGAAATTAAACTACTGTCCCCGGAATATTTATACTGTGACAAAGGCAAATAGTTGCTTTGGCACAATAATTGTTTAATTGCCAATGACTGTTAAATAACAGGCTGCGTATTGTTCAAATACATGTTATTAAAATGGCGTCATCGTAAGTAATTTAAAAAGAAAGCTTGTAGCTATGCAAGTTATAATTCAATTTAGTCATTTATTTAACCAACATATGCCTAGAACTAGATTTTCGTTGGGGCCTACCTGATTTAAATAAGCAGAAAAATATGTTTTCTCAAACATGCAATGAAATATTGTTGTTATGTTCCTTATAATAGGCTGCAAAGTATGACATTTCAAGTGCGACTAGAACAAGAGGTCGTTAATGGAATTTAATACAAATCTTGAACACCTAGGCCGCGGCCGGCAAAGTGATATTTTTTAATTCCATTCCTCATAAATTTGTGGCACGGGCACCATGACATTCTGCCACTAAGCAATATAATTGATTTCTTTGTTGTTTATTTCATTCATGTTTGAGAAAGGCGCTATACATACCTCGGCCGGAAATATGGGGTTGCCTGCCTCAGACCTTATCATGTCTTCGGCCGACAACCCCTTTCGTCCCGGCCTCTTTAGTAATGTACTATTTTCATGGAGGCAAAAACAACCCAATGGGCAAATATACGTTAAAACAAACAAAATATTGGAATATTAACTATGCGTATAGGCGCATTAAAAGGTGCATTAATAATCGCCACGATGGGCAAGCGTATCGACGATCGGAGTAGTGTGTCCAATATTATGTACGTTGCTGCCTATCATAAATTTTCTATGAACGAACATAGTCGGTGAGAATTCCATAGTCGACTTTAACAACATTGGGAAAGAGTAGCGTGTGTACAGTCGAACACAAAAGATGGTGTATACAAATCTGCTCAAAAATATGTCCTAGTGCACTCTACTCCTGTGTAATAAGAAAGTCGTAACATATTTATGAGCAGAGTCTTTCGATACTTATTTTTGCACTTGACTGTACATACATCGAATTTTCACGTTGGGCATTTCCACAGAATTATGAGTAATTTCGAAGCTGTTGGCCTACCGTGACCGCAGTTCGCAAATTTCGGGGTTTCGTCTCTGTCACACCAAAGAAGGCGTCATTAGAGTGACAGAGACAAATACCCGAAATCTGCGAACTTCGGATTTCGCGGTAGGACCGCTGGCTCAAAAATATTCCCACTTTCTACATAATTACCATTGAGAAGACATAAAACAGATGCGAATAAATGCATGACGTCATAAATATCAATAACGGCGCGGCGTGCGATAAATCGTGCGTGGGCAATATTCGCGAATGTGTTTTGTTTTAGGAGGCGGCTAGCACGTATTGCTTGCCCCTCAGAGTATGGGTAAAGGCGCCTAGCCTTATAACACATTGCATATATCTGAGAAATTCGACAGTTCACTAAGCCGGAGTGGTCGCGTGGTTTAGCCATGAGGCGCGAAAATTGATGAATCCCCAGTTCCGATGTAAGTAAACTCGGTATTTTTTTATTTGGTATCGGACATCTAATCCTGCGTCCCTTCCTGACCATTGGGCTATTATAATCAAACTTGTTTTATCGTTTACATATTTTTTCTACTGAGAACCATGAGCTAATATAATTCGATCATTCGATTCGATTCCTTTCGTGGCCGAGGCTTTTTCTAGGTGGTCCGCGATCTGCCACAGTAGCGAACGTCCTGACAATCCCTGTTCTCAGAGGATATGGGATGATATCTTGTGCAAGGACATGTGTGCGACGTTAATAGGCGGTGCAGTTGGATCTGACTTAGCGCGTCTAAAGGCCGCATCTACGCCGGAATCGGGAGCGTGGCTTCAGGCTTTGCCTTCCCCTCAGTTGGGCACTTTGCTCGACAATGATTCTCTGAGAGTGGCAGTTGCCTTGCGTTTGGGTTGCAAAGTCTGCGAGCCGCACCGATGCATTTGTGGTGGCATGGTGGGCGAGGACGGTCACCACGGTCTTAGTTGTCAGAGGAGTGCGGGGCGTGTTTCGCGGCACCACGCAATCAATGATGCGGTTCGCCGGGCTCTGGTGTCTGCGAACATCCCTTGTGTGTTGGAGCCTCCAGGTCTGTCTCGCACTGATGGTAAGAGGCCTGACGGACTAACCTTGGTTCCATGGCGCAGGGGGCGGTGTTTGTTGTGGGACGCAACGTGCGTTAGTACGTTCGCACCATCTCACCTTGGCCACACAGTTAGATCGGCTGGATCGGCCGCTGAATGTGCGGCCAAGCTTAAACACGCCAAGTACAGCGCCCTGGAACCTATGTACGATTTTGTGCCGATAGCAGTGGAGACTGCGGGACCCTGGGGAGCTGAGCCTAACGATTTTATAAAGGAGGTTGGTCGCCGCCTTAGAGACAGGGGCTGTGATCCGCGCTCCGGGTCATATCTGGTGCAGCGTATTTCGTTAGCTATACAGCGCGGTAACGCTGCAGGCGTGATGGGAACGTTTGGGCCGGATACGATTCGGAGCGGTAGTTTGTGATTTTGAGTTTAAGGGATTATGACGAAGCCTGTTGCGGATTGCTTTATTGTTTGTTTTGTGCTGCTTAATTATTATTGTTAATATTTTGTTCCCACTTGACGAAGCATGCGCTGTGGATTTGAGACTTGTTATTCATTCTATTGGTTGATAAATAAATAACATTTTAGTATTCGATCATAATAAGAAAGAAAATTCATATCATTTTCAAACCTTCCATTCCGTTTCTGCCATACAAAATGCATAAAATGAAAACGAAGTAGGAAAACATCTTGGGACATTTTTTCTATTAGGATCTATTTCGATCCACCCGAGAAAACCCATAAAAATCCAAATTGACCAAAAAGTGAGGGGTACAACATAAAATAAAATGGTCATCGCGGAACGGAATTATTAATTATACTCGTATAGAAGAAGAATAATGGTCTACTACTTTCCAACCCTAATCCGTAGCATTTGGAAGGTCCACGGAAAAAACAAGTCCAGTGCTTAAAAAATCAGTGCAAATTGACACCTTATTTTGTTAAAAGTAGGTGGTTTTTCCTTCTGTAATTTGAATTGATTAGACATGTTTTTTCCGTGGACCCTTCATTTAGCATAAAGCCGAAAAAAAGTGTCTGTCTCGAGGAGGAGTCATTTCTGCACTGGTGGTTTATCGTTTGTCGTCATTGCCGTCACATTCTGACAAGTATTACCACGATAAACGGTAAAAAAAAACGAGACCATCATAAGTCTGAGTGACCTGGGGCCCATTGCATAACAAATTACAACTAATATTACAAGCGGAAGCACATTCTAGTAATGGAGAATGAAAAGAGACCTCGGCTTGTAATATTAGTTGTAATTATGCAATAGACCCCTGATGAAGACTACAGCCACCGAGGTTTAAGAAAAAAAACTTAACCTAAAAATTCATGGGCTTGTACCTCGCCAACTTTCAACATCATAATCACCTAAGTAGGTAATATAAGAGGATCCCTAACTTCCGCTCAATATAGTGATATTACAAAAGACTTGGCACCAAACTTAGTCGGATATTTCTAGTTGAGAACTATTTTAGCAGTCCCAACGGGTTCCCGATATCGGAATTAATTAAAACTAGCCCAACTACGTTCTGAAATAAATATTGAATAACAATACAATATCAATTCAGTGTGATCATTTGCGCTTAAATTGGGGATTAAATTTTTACCTAAGGGTCTTACAGGGGGCTAGGCCCCCTGAAGGTCTAAGCTGTCTTAAAGAACTAGGGGTTCCAATTCCTATATTCGAATTTTCCAAAACTTCGAATATTCGGTCCATTTTAGTATTCGAACACAAGCAACGATTCGACAGCAGGTATTCGAATACAATAATTTTTATTGCTCTAAAAATACAATTTAGACACTTTAAAGCATCAATTATTAAGTTTTAATACGAGGGTCAAATTCTTTTCGTTGACTTATTTTGTGTCCCTAAAAAACGTGACGCAATGGTGATTTTTGTATGAGATGATGTTTTGTTTTCAATTTCTGATGTATGAATTAAAATCTAGCGCGAAAAAAGAAATATAACTGCACCGGATTTTTTTTATATACTGAGTCAAAACAGCAACTAAATGCGTGACAGAGTTGTACGAAACAAGACAACAAAAACAATTTTTACTCACGAATTCTGCATCAAACCTCACTCATTATTGTCTTAGAAAAATATCATTTTAATTGACTAGATTTTTTTATTTAAGTGACAAAAGTAGATTTCTACCGTTTTCTCAAGAAATTAAGAGAAAAAAGCGTACAACAACTTCTAGAAATATTTTTGAACCTATTTGATATAATTTTAGTATGTCGTGTGAATATTTGAGAATTCAGCCCGAGTAAACTAAGAGCGTTTTGTTTCGAAGAACTTGCCCATTTGCCGCTTTCTTAATATTTATGACTCTATTCATAGGCGGAAGCGAAATGCGTAGAGTTATGTGGATTACGCCGTGCGGTACGGATAATTGCAAAAACAAAAATATTTTATTTGAGAGTCAACGCTTTTATATCTTTTTTATTTGAATTGATTTATACGTATAGTCGGTTGGCCAAAACACACACATCATCATCGGCTTATTTTAGCCCACTGCTTGATTTTCCTACTTGTTTATTACCCAATGCGTCCATACGCTGTATGTACGCTTTAAGGCGCATTCAGACCAAACGAGCATTCGCTGTTCTATCCCCCGCTCTACGAAATCAACCAATCACGTTTTGTGTAACGATCGAATTTCGTAGAGTGGGAGGTTAGAATAGCGAATGTTCGCTTGGTCTGAATGCACCTTTAGGAGATAATGCCCATAATCACCACGCTGCGGGTTGGTGATCGCAGTAGTGTGTCCACTATGATGTTTAATCCCATAGACGACATAGATGGTGACCTATGCGGATTTTAAAGCGAGTTTAAAGTTGTTATCAATCTGTGTCACTGTAATACATCTCATAAAACTTATGATAGCTCGAATTGTCATGCATGTATGACCTGAGCAAATGAGCACTCAACAGGCTGATTTTTTATTCAAGCCAAACTTTAGGGGGTTAATTCTGAAATCATATTGATGAACTTTTACTATGGGACTGACATCCGATTCGAAAAAAAATCTGATGTTCCATATAAACCCTGAGATAGTAGTAAGCGGAAATGTATGGTACATGAAAAAAGTGTTTTTTCTATATTTTATTCTACCACTTTGACGGCGTGGTTATAACAGGTATACATATACCAAACTTCTAGGACTAACGGCCAAGGAGCTATGCTGCAGACAGACAGACTCGTGTACTGAGTATAAGTAACCCTAATAAAAACGCCAATCAAGCTTGAATTCTAACAGATATCGTACTTAATTTTCGTTACGAGCCTGACTGTATCTGTAATACGGGGTTGAGTAAATATAACGACGGGATACTCGTATAAATACAAAGTGCTTTTTTTTTTTAATTCCGTTAAATTTAACAGGCTGCTTGGTACGTTAATTGGAGCTACCTGGTATAATGCTTTTAGTCGAATTCGAAAAAAACATTTTTTTTTTGTTTTCATACATAATAAATTAAATGGTAAGTGTGAGATAACCTTAACAATAAGATCTTAGGTGACTGACGCCACATGTCAAAATAAGTTTCATTAGGATGTAATAAAAGTTGCAGTACACTTGTTTAGTCATTAAACTTATAGGTATTTTTAATAACTCAATAACAGTAAGAGTTAAGATACTAGTTTCTTAGAGAAATGGATTATTTTTTACCTAAATAAGCTTCCCTTTCATTTAATGGAAATCAATAAAAACACGGTGTAGATAGATAGATATAAATAGATATATTTGGGACATCTTTCACAAATCGATCGTATAGTGTAAAATGGGTTGAAAGGAATTCAAATTTATTTTCCACCTAACTTGGCGTTTTCATCTTACACCAAACAGCGGAAAACTGCGAAGTTTTCGAATCTTATTGTTGAAGGCTATGCCTAGCTTATGGCTAGGCTATTCAGCTCAACTCCTAACACGGTGAATTTATGTAAAATCTTGTTATACTTTGAATATCCAAGTTTTATTCTAAATGTACGGAACGGACGCTTTTAGAAGGTGTTTTTAACTTTAAAAATTAGATACAAGGTAACAATATATGAATATTTTTATGATTTTGAAAACTTGTTCTTTGAGGTCAATGTGCAAATACAAAAAAAAATCGACTCTTTATTTTGGTCAACCCATCCAAAGGAGCATATTATTTGGGTTTATAAGTTATTTAGTATTTATGCAAAAAGGAACCAACACACAAGAATTTTTCGTTCTAATTAACACCTAAACTCAAAACATAAAAGTATTTTTTACAATGACAAATTAGTGTGGATTGGTTCCTTTTTGCATAATTACGTCCAGTTGATGACGTACTTGTAAATTGTTATCAATATAATCTATAAAATTCAGGTTTTATTCTCTTGTATAATGTTTTTGAACTTAATGAAACCCTAGCACTCTAGCAGCCCATTACCATGACCTTATACAAGAAAAAATTCAAAAAAATGTCATTGAAACTTTGCAGATAAATGAAGTTCATTTCAATTTGTCAAAAAAAAATTACGAGTCAAAACAAATGCAACTCTGTTCTAATTGAATGAATACCTATAGCCACATTTTCGGGGTAATTAAATCTAGACTATGTGTCAGTGTATCAATGTTCAAATTTGAAACCGACAATAGTGCAACATAGAACCATGTAATATTGGGACAGCAAGTACAAGTTTTAACACGTTGATGGACGCTACTTTCAATTAACCGTCGTTAAGCCTACAGCGCGAATGCCTATAGGCGTACTATGCCATAAAGTGTTAATTGAATAATCCGTGGGACTAGGTCGATGTGTGTAAAAATGTCCCGCCATATTTAAATAAAAACTTCAAACTCAAGATCTATTCGGATCATTGTCAGATTTAGGTTGTCGTCTTTTCGGTGGACATACCTAAAGTTAAAGAATTCTTGTACTAATTTTGGGATAAAACTAGGTTCCCTGGTCTAAAGCCCTATACAATCAAGTCGTAACATAGATTTATAAAAGCTGTCAAAACTACAATTTATGTACATAGATTAAATCTAACTAATCTACTTAACCTAACCTATATCTAAGATTGGCCCTTGTGGCATTGTACCGAGGATGCTGGCGGCATTTCCTCGCTGTATCGCAATACTGATGCGTTGTGCGAGGAAGTCGCCAGCTCTTCGGTCTCTAGTTACATCAACCAGACGTTTCGCGATCTCAGCAAACAATTTGCGTGCGCTGGGGCCCCAAGAACCTAAAGTTTCTACGCCAAACGGTACAAAATCGTACTCTTTGCCGAGGCCCTTATATTTATTACGTTTTAAAAATTCGGCATTTTCAGCCGCAGCGGCTGCCTTAAACGTAGTTCGTTGAAGATGGGACGGTGCCAGGGTATCTACGCAAGTAGCATCCCATACCAACATCCGTCCCAAGCTCCAAGGAACCAAAGACACACCATCAGGTCTCTTGCCATCATCCCTAATAATACCAGTAGGCTCAAGAAGAGCAGGTACGTTGATCGTGGCAAGAGACCTGCGGATTATGTCGTTAAGCGTCGCATGTCTGGAAATACGGCCTGCGCTCTTTTGACAACTTAGTCCGTGGTGTCCCAGTCGGTCCACGTCTGTGCCACAACAGCATAAGTGAGGGGTACATACCGCGGCCCCGAGTCTCAGGCCGGTTGCGAGCCTAAGAGAGGCCGGATCCAGGAAAGTACCAGTACTAGCCGAAGGATGGGCATGCAGCCAGTAACCAGCTTCCCGGGTTCCGACCGCCAAAAGTCTCGCACGATCCCGACCTGCAGAGCTGTTTAGAAGAGAATTGTATGTTAGATCACAATACACATTGTCCCAGCTCCTTTGCGATTTTTGGTTGTCAGGAAAATTTTTAGAAGGGCAAGCAATTTTGAATGCATTTTTGGCGTCCTCCAAACCCGCAATCTCACAGTTAATAGGCAGAGCCCTTAGGATCTTTCCTGTGAGATCAGACGTGCTGTGGACGGATGCCAAAAATGCAGGAGAAGCCACACATGAAATTTTTCGTATCCCTAAACCCCCATACCGAATAGGGAGGGATGCTTGGGACCAGGAACGCTCCGTTAGCTGAATATTTAGAATTTTTTCTATGGTAATTTTGATTAAGTCGTCTAAAGGTGTTAATAAATTAATATTTTTCCAGAACGGACAGCAACGGAGCACGTATGTCAATTTAGGGACAAAAAGACAAAACTTAAGAATCGCAAGAGCATAATGAGGGCTAATTTCGAGTAGACGATTTGCGTGATTTTGGAATTTAGAAATCGAGTTAGAAATATAATCGGGAAAGGATTCTTCAAAAATAGGAGAACCCAGGAGGCAAAGTGAATATTTGTCTACTATTTTTATACCAGGAGTCAGACAATCAAATTTGGATTTTAAAACAGTCAAACTATAGGAAGTCTTTTGAATAAAGAGTTCGCATTTACTATAATTTAGTTCTAAACCAATATTTTCAAAATTAGTTTTGATAAGAGACAAATCGGACAGTACGGTATCCACGTCACCTCCTAGGGTCCCATCGTCTAGATACCAGACATTAAATTTAGATTTAATTTTTTGTATTATGTGATTTATGGCTAAACTGAAAATTGCTGGCCCAAGGGGGTCACCTTGCTGACATCCCACCTCAGATGATAATTGGTGGGACTTGTATAGTAATTTAGATGGATCTGCATAGCAAAGATAAAGGTAGTTATAGAGTTCGGGAATTTGTTCCTTTACTTCTGCCAGCAAAGTGTCCCTATTTACCGAATTAAAGGCGTTTTTTACATCAATTTTGACTACAATTTCACAATCATCGTGTGAAAGATAGGTGCGTAAAGCATGGACGGCTGCTTCGCACCCACTTTTCGTGCCAAAACCTAACTGAATTGGTTCGAAAATAGACTGTAATTTTGACTTAATGTGTCTAACCGCAATTTTGGATGCCAAACGACGTAGAGTTGACCCAACAGCAATAGGCCTCACCCCTCCGTCCTTTTTTGAAAGGGCAATCAGGTTAGCAAAAGCTGTTGTTAACTTCTGACCACCGAGAGGACAATTTTTGTTTTTCGGACTGACAATGAATGACCCATTCCCTCGGAAGACACTGGCTCTTTCATTTTGACTTTTGATGCTGACAGTACATTTACGACTTCGACTGTACCCATATAAAAAGGCCTGAATAAATATCACATTGGAACCTTTATCGCAAACCGCACAATATCTTCAACACGTGTGGCTCAGAATATGAAGTGCCGCAAATATAATAAATACTGTATCGAGTGTATCGGCACCCATTGCCGAGGCATCCCATAAGCACGATTTATAGAATCGTTATTGATATTTATGACGTCATGCGTTTACTTGCTGTTTTGTGAATATATAGGTTTTTTTATAATAAACAATAATGTCTGATTTATGTAGATATTGTAAATGAATGAGCTTTATTTTTTGTTTACGTCTATTATCTCTGATCGCTTTTCGATGCCGTATACGTTAGTTATTTGTTAATGATGCAAATAAGGACGATGTTCTCATCGTCATCTTAGCAGCCGAAAGTCATCCACTGCTGAACATAGGCCTCCACCAAAGATTGCCACAATGACCGGTACTGCGCCACCCGCATCCAGCGGACTACTGCGACGACATTCCCATCAATGAAATGGTAGATTGATTCTAACTTAGCCGCCGTCGAAAAAGTTTTTTCTCAAACTTGCAATGAAATGTTTACATGACGTACATAGGTACCTCAAATCAATCAAGGAAATACGTAGTTTCGGGTTCTACGAGCGAACAATGATTTAAAAGAATTTCAAATAAAGCCTGCAAAGCACCTTTCTTTTGTTTTTAAACGTCAAAGTATAACAGACTTGAATACTTTAAACTGATTAGTAATATTTCTTTTTTTATTTCATTGCAAGTTTGAGAAAAGCACTATACAAGTTTCAGCCGGGGAAAGGCTTGCAAGCCTCATATAATAAATAAATAATCATAATCCCATTGGTAGTTAATAATGAGTTCTTAAACTTTTCGGGTCCATTATTGCCACAGATCGGAATACTCGGAGTACTTGAATAACGTCTCGGTCTGTAAAAGCGACCCTCGATTATTAAAACCCTTATTATATTAGTGTTGCATAAACTATTATAAGATTTCTGTTTTCTAGAATTTTAGCTGATGATGTTAGAAACAATAAGAGTATTACAGGATTCCTTCAGCGATATTTCTAACTACAAATAAAACCGTATGGTTTTATTTGTAGGTTGGTATCAATATAACAAGATTTCTACAAACAATTCGTTTTTCCTTTCTTCATACTTACCACGTGTTGCTTTACAGATTTTATGGTTTGAATAAATATAATTTTCCGTCAAACTTAACAACTTTAATTTTAACGTCATGCAAAATAAATATGAAACACCGAAATTCGTGATATATGTAAAATCGTTTTATAAGGTTATAGTGAAAATCCAGATGCCCACCATATGCCGCAAATAAATAAGTTTAAAATAATAATTATACCATTTTTATGCCCAAAACAAGGTACGGTAATCCCAAATGGTAAGAATGACATAAACAAAAGCTTGTGTCATTTTAAGGTGTGGTCCAAATGAGAAGTGATGAGCGAGAGGTGAATTCCCGATTTTACAATTTGCTATTTTTAACAATTTGAAAACGGACTTAATTTTTGCATAACTTATTTAAAGCATAATTAACATTACCCGCTTATTTAAAAGTCAATGTAATACATATAGAGTACGCAATATGCAGTTCTTCGATTTCAGAAAACTACGATAAAATATTTCTTTTATACATATAAAATTAACTTTTATTTAGGTATTCAGTTGTAAAATTTATAATATATAATATAATTTATTCATAATTAATAACGATTCTCAAATAAAGAGAATATTTTTTAGGGTTCCGTAGCCAAAATGGCAAAAACGGAACCCTTATAGATTCGTCATGTCCGTCTGTCCGTCTGTCCGTCTGTCCGTCTGTCACAGCGGATTTTTTCGGAAACTATAAATGCTACAGTAACGAAATTTGGTAAGGATATGTGTTGTATAAACCGCTACAAGGTTATGATACTAAATTGTAAAAAAAACCATTGGGGTGGGGGCCCTCCATACATGTAACTGAGGGATAAAAAAATTTTTTTAGTTGTATATAAGCGTGTGGGGTATTAATAGAAAGGTCTTTGAAAATGATATGAAGGTTTATAAATCTCATTTTTATTTAAGCAAATCGTTTTCGAGATATCAGCTCTCAAAGTCTGAAAATGTGTCCCCCCCCCCCCTCTATTTCTTAAACTACGCGATATAAAATTCTAAAAAAAATGTATGTTATGCAAATTGATAAACTCTATCAACGATTTTTGGTTTGATTAAATTATCTCCTATAGTTTTTGAGGTAGGCTGATTTAACTGTATTTTTTTAATAATAAATTGATAATGGTACGGAACCCTTCGCGCGCGAGTCCGACTCGCACTTTGCCGGTTTTTTTTATCTAGAGCCAGTTACAGCTATTTTTACTTTTTCATGGCAATACATTCAATGTCTCAAAAATTCTTATTTTTTTTGTTAATCGTTGAACTGCTTTCTTGATAATTAAATAGTTCTATAGTATATATCTATTTATAAAACATAAGACCACCCTTGAGATTTAAAAGTACCAAACTCCTCCAACATACACCATTTTCTACAGCCCACTCGAAACCACAACAACTACCAAACACTCAAATCAATCAATTTTCAACTTTATCACCATCGAAATACTGCTTAAAAAACTGCAACACTGTAAAGCCAGTTAACAAGCTATTCTACACCTTATGACAATGAGATAAAGTCTGCTAAAATAAGTTTCTATTCTATTCTCGATGCGAAACCAATAAAGTCTGAACTTAAACAGTTTTAGTATTAATCACGAGGTTTACGGCACTTCTTTGTGGCACTAAAATAAACCGCCTACAACTGGATATACGGAAAAAAGTCGTGACACATATCTTGCGTTTTGATGTTGCATTTTGACGTTGTACAGAATTTAAGCTACCTTTCATTTACAGTCACCATCAGACATAGGAGCATTCCATGAAAACATAGATCTACTTTTTGTCGCTTACGTGTCGCTATGGTAGCTACCCTAATAAAATATGCTAGCTGGTAGGAAACACTGTTAATCTTAAAGCCTTGATATGTTATTATTATACTGTAACGCGGCTTATTTATTTAATTTTTCAAAAGAATTGAAAAGACAGTGTCGCTTACGACACGTTTTCATGGAATGCTCCTATATAGTCGGGGAGCTAAACTTTAACTTGTTCGAGAAAATTACATTAAATACTACAGTATATTTATTTCAGGAATATGATAAAACATCGTTTTGTGAATATTTATGTATCTAATTATCCCTGATAAATGTGTGGAGGTTTTTTCATAAAATCAATATTAAGATTTACTTGTTTAATAAAAAGAAACAATAAATCCTACAGTAGGGATTTATTATCCGAGGGGCCTAACTGAATATTTAAGACAATATTTTAAAAAGTCACCACTGAATAATCGTAGATATAGTCAGAAAAAATGAAATTATTTTTAAAATTCATAACAATCAAACAGAAATTAAACAAATGGTGATTTTTTACTATAATGACCCGACAATTATTATACTCATCCAAAGAAAAAATTACGTCAGTGACTCAATGCTAACTATTTTTTTTACAGTTTTAACTGATTTACGTGCAGGCGCATTAATTCTACATTTTATTTTTTTAATGTACCTCTTGTCAATAATTAGTTGTGGCACAATACCAAAAAATTGCGCAAGATTTTGTAAGTTATATTATTTATCAAATAAGGAAAAAAAAATTAAGGTATAGTTTTTTTGGTATAAGCTTTATGAAAAAACTGGGGATTTTTTTTTCCTTAATTATAAATCATCTGAAACAATAGAATGAATGCATAATCTCGAGGGTACAAATTATTGAACGTGCTGTTCCAATTATTGACCTTCAAGTCCTCGACTGGATGAGAAGCTCTCGCGCGGCACTGGGAATTATTGCATGGTGTGAATCTGTATACCTTAAATATTCATTAGAAAAAGCTTCCGAAACTGTAGGATTTAATGTGACCAAAAACTTTTCTTCCCCCGACTAATATCGGAAATATCTAACCATGCATTCTAAAGGCCAAGGCACACCGGATGCATGTGCAGCACGTGCGCGTGTGTGGCGTGCGCGATGTAGCGTATGTAATGTCATATCAGATGGCACACCGCTTGCGTGGTATACACTCGCGCGGATATATACGTGAAAAAAGTTAAGAGAAGCGCCTGTGGTATGTAGTTGTAATAGGTTACAACAACATACAACAAGCGGTTCTCTTTCTCTTTTCTGCTTCTCTATATAGGCATTTGTTTTGTGTTCTCATTTTAAGCATGTATCGTATATTCTTTTCGAGTAGGTCACTATTACAACTACATACATTAGGTAGCTTAAGTTTTTTACCTGTGTCGTCTTTGATGAGATGACGTGCAATGGCGGGGACTTTTCGCATGCGCGCAGGCCAAAACCGCCGCATCAAAGTCAAAGTCAAACTATTCTTTATTCAAGTAAGTTTATTAATAAGCATTTTCGAATCATCTGACATTATCAAGAGAGAGAGAAAAAAAATCTACTACTGGTTCAAACCCTACACCGTTCCTGAGATTCGCGATTCGCATCGAATCGCTTCGAAAATGGGTCGCTTTGAATCGCCTACACAGAGCATAGCTTTAATCCTTGTACTGAGAGTTCTGCGAGTTTATAGCTTGTTATGGCTGGTTAAAGTCAGTTAAGTTATTAGTCTAATACAGTTAAAGATATGGACTCCAGAACATGAACGTGTTACAACGTATCGTAAACGCCGTAATATTTATTGATCGTTTGACTTTGAACAAATTCGTATAAACACTTTCGTTAAACATCAAATCGTAAACAGATTTCATTGCATACCGAGCATTACATAAAAATACTAAATATCAGTTCCCAGTTTTATTGCATTTCGGAGTTCTTGATTTATTGGGATTCTCGAATTTTAAACCGTATTTGCAAATTTAAGATATGCAATACTTGTTTACGTACTATGATGTATGCTTCCGTTTACTTATCCGATCAAATCAATTTTAACACTAATGGATCGATTTATGTATTTTTTTTAGAAAGTAGTCTTCAAGAAAATTACAATCACCATCGTTTCTATTGTGTTACGAAAGTTAGCCATTTTTGTATTTCATTTTGGCCATTTATCCGCACGCATTTATTTAAAGTACGATTATTCGTAAATTAGGCACACCTAATGGAAAACTGCTGAATAAACAGCAAATGCTTAGATAATTATCATATCATCAATTACTATACCATAAAAGAAATAAATAAGTTATGTATTTGAATAACCGTACAACTTAGTATCTACTATTTGAGTTTTTCTTACTGCATATTATCGACAGCTCACTTCTAAAATGACGTAGGTATACATTTCAAATGTTGGTGTTAGAACTCTATTTGAGAAGAAATAAAGTTGATTTCACAAGCAAAGTTTATCACGTAGGCGTGCGTAATTCTTGTATATCAACATTAATCGTGTAATGTGACATTTAGTACAATTTGAACGCTTCTATGTAACGAATGTTTTCATAGTTCACGATAAACTTGACCTCTTATTTTTATAATAGCTATACGTGATGGGGTATCACATCTATACTGGTCCTGAAAAGAAACATACTGCCGCTATAATTTACTCAAGCTCGTATCGGCAACACTCAATGATGGGAAAATCACACTTATTGAGAGTAGAAGAAAGGTGACCTTACCATGAACTGATTGATTTAGATCTGAGATTAAGATAGTATAGCGACGATAATAATCAGTTATTGTTGAAATACTAATGTTATCATTCTTCGTGTTCTTTATTTGAATATTGACAGTTTGTTGGTTGGACGGGTGACTAATTTTATTGGAGATTTAGTCAGATTGGAAAAGCGTAGGCGAGTGTTTTGCAAACCGCGGAGGAAACAATCACGAGCGTTTGTATTGTATATAATTTTTTCATCACACTTGCTGTCTAAGCGCGCCATTGCTTGCGCGCGTAGCGGGAGTAATAGAAAAGTGAAATTCCCTAGGGAGTAACAGAAGAGTCAGTACGTCATTTAATAATATTATGTCTTAAAACTTATTTTTTTGTGGGCAAGTGTGATGAAAAACATTATATGCATCACGGTCGATAAGCGGAATACTAACTCGAGTCATTAAAAGCCCTCCGCCTACGCCTACTTCTAACACTCTCGTTAGTAATTCCGTACTTAGGTACCTCCCTTGATGCACAATGTACTATTTTTATAGCCGACTTCAAGAAAGGAAGAGGTTCTCAATTCGACAATTGTTTTTGTATGTACATACATATTTGATACTCGTACCTATCTCTTATGATCGTGGACTGATAAAAAAAACTCTAGGTACAACTCCGACATGGTCTATTGAAGTCGAGGTCTGATGATGGAATCTTGGAGAAATCGTTTTTTTTTTACCTTTCTTTTACTCTGACGGGTGTTTTTTCAATAAAGTGAGTGTTACACATGCCGTGTGGTGACGGCAACAAAAATAAATCTGTCACCACCCCAACTCTTCCCGCAGGTGTCGTAAGAGTCGAGTAATGTATTGAAGTGTCACTGATCCTTCTTTGATTTGTTTGATGATGGGCAGCAGCGTCATCATAGTGGACACATTACTGCGATCGCCAATCTGCTGCCCAGCGTGGCGATTATGGGGATTTACCTCCTAATGCGTCTAATGCATAGTTAATAGGAGAGTGTCCGTCCCGCAGTGGACTATCATAGGCTGATGATGAGTGTTGCAGATACGACGTTGAATCGGTCGATCATCCGATGTCGGTCAAACGAATGATCGGCCATCCGATATCACTATACTTTATAGTGATATCAGATGACCTCAACGACCAATTCTACATTGTATTATAATAAGGGCCGTCACATTACTTCCTGGTTTATGTCATATTAATAGCGAACCATCTGCCTAGCAACATTACATGTCAGGCGATCTAGGCATCGCGACGCGGTCAGATACTAAACAGCTCGTAAAACAAACGTAAAAGCTAGTTTACTGCACTTGGGAACAGAGGGCGTATTGTGACTAAAGTTCTCTTTTGCATTAAATTAGGAATTGCGTCAACGCATTTTCGGCCGTATATTATCGGACTATATCGCTGTTAAGTACTGCAGCCACCGCGGGTCTACCATGAACTAAATTTCGAGCATGAAAATGAAAATGTATTTAGAACAATAGTTACAGGTCAATAGTATAATTATTTAAAATGTATATAGTATGTATCGTAGATTATCTATGTCCCATATCATTCCAACGAACGTACTATCGGAGTGACGAAGACAGATGCTCAAAATTTTCGATTCTCGGTAACAGGCTAAATATTTATGTGTGTTCGGTATGCAGGTGACAGCGAATGTTCCTATAACTATTGTCATTGGTGTTAGGAAGCTGCTGAAATCGCGTAAATTGGTCTTAGCTATATTATCGAGGCTAAAGGATTTGCATATATTAGGGTGAATCAACTTTTTTCTGTCTGTTATTGCCATGGTTACGGTCTCCTGAGTAACGCTGGTTTTATTGTATGGCAGATGGCTTTATGAAAGGCAGATGGCATACTGATGCCGCATACGAATTGGCATCAATGTCATCTGCCTACAGAAGCTATAATGAACCACTAAATAAGATCAAGCCAGATACGACTGTCGTATTTTATAAACTGCTCGTAACGTTCACGTCTTCACAAAGGACAATAAAGTATTTAAGGTCTTCACAAAAGATCTGACTTTTGTATGGTTTTCATATGGAAATAAGCCCTTTTTGAAACAACACGACCATTTATTGACACTCAATCTAAATTAAGTGCTAATGTTCAGGAATTTCTGGTGCTAAAATGATCAGGAGCCAAGACTTTTAGGAGATGGCTGGTGAAAATGTGGGGTCGTTATGCATCTGGTGTACTACTGAATTGGCATTTTTCATTTTGATCGTAAAACAAACTGGTCATAAAATGTATTTTAAGTTTTATTGTAGGATTTAAGAAATTGTGTGAATGCAAGATCAATTTAGTAAAATTACTACCTAAGTATAATCTGAAACGTAAAGCTAGCCACATTATTTATTTATTTTATTTAAAAAAATGAGTGATAATTATCACATTTGTTTACGGTGAAAACTTTTTTTTTGTGAGGGCATATAGTTTTGATGGCACATATCAAAGAAACAGAACCAGTTTTATGTTTTACCTCCGAGGTGGGATTCGAACCCACGTCCTCACCCTCAGTTCTCACCCTGGCTCGGCGGACAAGTTCGAATTTATCGGGTACATATTTGCAACTTTAGATAGAGTCTAAACGCTTACGACCATGCCCTAAGATGATCTGTAGTATTTATAACACTAATCAGTCCTAATCCTAACACAGGTTTGATATATTTCCCATATTAAATTTAAATATTGTACACTACACTCGCTTCGATTGTAAAACCGCCCAATCACCTAACCATCTAAGCGTAACTAACTAACACATTACACATGTAACCAAGTAAACATAACTAACCTAACACAAACGCCATCTGTGCAAGCGGCCCGTCAAACGCTAATGCGGACCAAACTGTGAATCACACAGTGATTTATACAAACATATGTCTGGTCGCGTGTCAAGATTTGTGTCACGAAAGACACCTGTGTTGTTGTTCGCAACGCTTCTCTAAAAGATATGTAAACCAGTTTAAATATGAGTTCCAAATCCTCAGCACTATTAAGTAAATGAACCTTTTTTTTGGTAACCCAGGGGAATCCTTTATGGATACCACCCGGCCTAAGCATGGGTGCTATGTCCGACTGGCACGGAGCAAGCGATGAAACACCCCAGGGGTGTTCGGGGTTTCGAGAACGCTACTGTACACCTCCGAGAAATGATAAATGAACCTAAAACAACACATTCGAAGTTTCACCGCCCATTCGCATCATCAAAAAAAAACTGACTAAAGCAAACATAACTCCAAAGTCTCCATTACGCAGACATTACGCACACAAATTTTAAGGTAACCGCGAACACTCTATAATCCGTACCAATAGTATACTAGTACAGTACATATTAGTACTACCCACTACATATTAGTAGTCCCACATAATCGGGTAGTCCCCGGGTAATCCCCAGAACAAAGCGTAAAGAATTTCCCCCCAAAAATAACGCAAGCGCCTTGTAAAACATAAATTATGGTAAAAGATTTTGTTTGTATTGAAAGTGTTGCAAAGGTCAAGTCCATATTAAACTGGTAGTATCGGCTATAACAGTTAGCGATACGTAATAAGACTGACTTGATTAGACAGCTGACAGTCCGGCCACGGGTGTCACATTCTAAGCCCTTCGGTCTCCAAGGGTCAAATAAAATTAACTACTAGCTCTTCGTATTTCTGATATTGGTGAGAGGGGAATGAGATCGACACCAAAACCGCCATTTTATTTAGTCATAGCTTTGTTTTTTGCCATAAGGTGTGCTAAGACACTTACTTACTTCTTCTCTTCTTTCTTACTTCGAATAAAGGTACAACCCAATTCCGTCCTTATGATAATCGTCAAAGTGGAACGTTTTTACTCAAACGGTCACAATAGACACGATGACTGGCAAGTCAAATCAGCATCATTTTTCGAGCTGTCAAAACGATCACCACTAAGGAATTTTATATGAAATACTCAAAAGTGACGTCACGTTTGAGTACTGCCAAATGACCTACTCTTTTAAGTTCTTTTCAATTTATTAAATAGAAGTTCTGTAAAAAAATTACTGCAATCTACATGTTAGTAATAATTTCTTCGTGTATTATGTCGTGTATAATGTTAAGTAATTTATGTTGACTACAGTCATCATCCCTATTGGTAATGCAGTCTTACACACTATCCGCCTTATTCATAAAGGTCTCCTTTCTTATCCAAGCCACTAAGTATTGTTTGACCCTTTCGGTTTTTTCAATATGTCTTTAAGACCGAAAGGGATAAACAATACTTAACGGCTTGCTAAGTTAGGAGACGTTAAACCACTCACGTGCTTTGATTTTTGGCGATAGACTCTATTGCTATGTAAAATAAGAGTGATATAGCTACAGTTACATGAAGCATGTCAGTGATTACGAGCAAGGGGTATGTATATGACATTTCGCTAAATGTTTGAAATACAGTTTATATTCAGTATTGAGACTATTGGTTTGGAAATAATCAAGACTAGTCATGATCTAATACTTCTCTACCCTTCTTACTCTCAGTGATAGACCGTAAATGATTAAGGTACCTAAATAGGTTAGGAAAGGAGTTTGAATGAAAGCGTATGTAGGACCTAGGTTGTTATTAATATTGAAATGCTTATTGTAGTTACTTCTAGTATACTAGGAAATATGATAACTACATTCGTAATTTATGCGACATAAATAATTCATCGCCAATAGCTGTAATTATAGGTAATATAGAACAGTTATCACATACACATGGCATATAGACAGAAATAAATAAACACGGAAAAAAACGAACACCTATTTAAGAATAAAACATATGATAACCTATTTAAGAATATAACACTCAAATGTAACATGTTGATAATTTTGTTATTAATAAAAAAAATGTGATGATGTTTCGCAAAGGATATATTTTTTCAACGCAAAGGACTGACACAAATAGCCCCTATGTTTATTTTGGCAAAATACTCAAAATACTTCTAACCACTCAAGTAGAAAGTATTCATAAAACAAGCAAGGACGCGAAATTACGAGAGTAAATATCATAAAAACACGCAATAAATCATCCCGACACGCTCGCCCACCATTGAAAGGAGCGGGACAAAAAATTGCACTAGTTTTACAAAAACGTAGTCGCACCTGGCGTCCGGCCAATGCTTGAATGTGCATGCCGTCACAGGGAAGGAATGTGCAGTAGGTAGATAGGCTTTCTCGCAAAGGTAATAAAAACCCCCAAATCCCACTTTATATTTATTTATTTAATATTTTCTCTCAAACATGCAATGAAATGTTGTCATTATGTTCATCATAATAGGCTTTAAAGTATGACGTTGCAGGCGGATGACCTTGAGATAATAGTAAAGGATTTTTTTTTCATGAACAGGCTAAACAGCTAAATTCTGTTTTTTTGATTGTCGTATTTTTTATTTCATTGCATGTTTGAGAAAAGCACTATACATGCTTCGCCGTGAAATGGGCTTACCGTCTTCGTATCACTGTCCGGCATCACTACGTTCGGCTGTCCATACCTACTCAGCCGGTAAGCCCATCTTTCCCGGCGTCTGCAGTAATGTACTATTATCCAAGTTTTTGACCGCCCATACGCGTAGATTAATCGCACGGCACGTATTTAAATTACTGCACGTACCTATTAGACTATATAAATGTATAGGCCGCGTGGTAACGGTAGTAAGAATTTGTCATCATCTCAAATCTTCCTGCGTGAGTCATAAGAGTCTACTAACGGATTGAAATGAATATACCTTTAAAGAAGATTGATGATAGGCTTCAACATCATCACAGTGGACAAACTACTGCGATCGCCAACCCGCTTTCCCCAGCGTGGCGATTTTGAGCAATTACCTCCTAATGCGTCGATGTCGATACGCACAGTCAATAGGAGTAGCCAGGCCACTCCTATTTATTTACCCTTGACAGCATTATAAATAAATAACAAATCATAAAGCGAGGCGAAGTCATACGTAACAATGTAAATTATTAGATAATAACTGTATGGGAAATACGGTATTTAATAACAGATTGATAATAAATTATAAATACACTGTTTTTATTGATTTCCGTTAAATTTAAGGGAAGATTATTTAGGTCAAAAATAATCAATTTGTCTAAGAAACTAATGCGTTAACTCTTACTGTTATTGAGTTCTTAAAAAAATTAGTTTAATGACTGAACAAGTGTATTGCAACCTTTATTACATCCTAATGAAACTTATTTTGACATGTGCCGTCAGTCATCTGAGATCTTATTCTTAAGGTTATCTCACACTTGCTATTTCAATTATTATGTATGAAAACGAAAAAAAAAAAATTTTTACGAATTAAACAAAAGCCGATATACTAGGCAACTTCTATTAATGTCCCAAATAACCTGTCCTATTTAACGGAAATCAATAAAAACACGGTGTATAAGATGATGCTGAAGTGGCTATGGACAGGCCACATTGCACGCAAAACAGATGGCCGATGGGGTCAAAAAGTGCTAGAGTGGAGACCTACGGTTTGGCAAACGCAGTGTAGGACCGTCCACCCACGAGACGGACAGACGATCTTTTAAAGATGGCCGGGAAACGATGGATACAGGTCACTTCCGACCGGTGTACGTGGAGGTCCAAAGGGGAGCTTGGAACAAATTACCCTCTGAAGTTGTGAACTCTACCAGTGTTAATCAGTTCAAAAATAAACTTGATAAGCTATTCAAACAGTGAAATCGTGTTATGTGAACTATGATTTAGACGTACCAACTTTAGCTGCCTGTCTAAAATAAAATAATAATAATAAGTCAAACTTATTGGAGACATGAATATGGGGGTAATTTTTTCTGAAAAAAATTACCCCCATATTCATGTCTCCTAAGTTAGCAAGCCGCTAAGTATTGTTTGTCCCTTCCAGTATTATCAATAGTTCTTTAAGACCAAAACCCCTTATTCATAAAAGTTAAAACACGTTTATTGTATTATGAGCTTATAACGCGAATCTCACAGTTTCTACTGACGATTTTACATATGAATGTACCCTACAGGTACAGTTTTGCTAGAGAACTGACTGTATATAAATAAATGCGTAAATATTTCATAAAATCTGCCTATAACCAAGGTTTTTACTTTTAGTAGATAAAGCAACGGGGTAACGTTATTAAATTTGAAGTTTGCCGACCGTATTAGTTCCTTTGGCTTCGGTTCGGTAAATACCAATTTGTGTCGTTGAACATACCTGAAACAAAAAAAAACATTAGTATAAGTATATATAGCATGAAACATAGTTTGACGGTTAAACCCATTATGATAATTAGTCTATTTCTATGGTCAATTCTTGGTCAGTACTCGGTGGTTCCTAGTTCTAAATAAAAAAATAAGCCGACTTCAACCGATTTCTCCAAGATCCCATTATCAGATGCCAACTTGGTGCCACCGGGATGACCGGGACCATGTCATCGCCATACCCGTTCGATTAAAAATTGGTTCACGATTTTCGGAAATAACAAGTAACATACATACAAAAAAATCAGTCGAATTGAGAACCTCCTCCGTTTTATAAGCCTATTAAAAGACGCGGAATTCAAAATCGCAGTCCCGATTCGCGCCCGATTTCTGGATTCGCCCCAATTTTCGATGACGAAAAAGGTCATTCTATGTTTGAACAATACGTCATTCATTTGTTTCATCTCACCCGCAGACGGCGGGTATAATTTTAACCGCACTCTGCGCTGCGTAGGCGCACGGCTCGATCGGCTATTAAGCGATCATGATTTGTTTATTTGCTATGGAGCAATCTATTTCAATGATCGGTAGTCGGTAGTGGTGTTTGTATAGATTTAGGGAGCACTGACTTTAGGAGAATTGTAGTTACGTGTACGGAGCATAGTCGCAGTTAGTTCATTGGCGCGAAGTAAAAATGTGTCGTATACGGGAGAATGCATAATTCAACGTTTTCATGATAAGTAAAATAATGACTTGATAATACTTAATCGCGGCTAACGATAATAAAATGGTGATAGCTTAATTTTAGCTCTCAGTTTCGATTAATTTAGTCACAATAAAATTAATCGTCCATTGATTATTAGCGCCTAAATATTGATAGATTATTTAATTAGATTATTTTTTCTCGATTGATATTAGCATTATAAGTTTTTAAAGACTAAAATCTCGGCTACGTACGTCAATTTGTTACCGTAGATTTCAGTAGAACATAATCTAAAGGTGCATTCAGACCAAAAGAGCATTCGCTTTTCTATTCCCCGCTCTACGAAATCAACCAATCACGTTTAATGTAACGATCGAATTTCGTAGAGTGGGGGGTAAGAATAGCGAATGTTCGCTTGGTCTGAATGCACCTTTATAGGGATATATCCTTCAGGTTCAATATAGTATGATTAGTTCCTAGAATCCATATTCTAAATCAGTATGAAACATAATCTACCTGATCCGCACTGGAAACGTCGGGGCTTAAGTGAAACAACGTTTGGTTTAAATTTACCTTTCCTAATATACAGTCGACTACAAAAATATGTTATCGATTTTGATCCTTGTGCCTCCGACATACGATCTGAAATGTGTACATATTTTTTTACTTGACTGTAAAATTCCTACCGAACGGGTTGATTCAGATCGCGCTGGAGCGTACTTTCCATGTATAGTTCGAGAAATATACATTGAATGTTTATTTTGACTATAATGTAGGTAGAAAGTTACCAATTTATTATTCACGAACTATATCTATCAATACACAGTGACACGAGGAAACCGAACTTTAACAGCGTTTTTGCTGGTGGTAGGACCTCGTGCAGGGTCCGCCCGGATAGCTACCACCGTCTTACCCGTTAACCTGCCGCTAAATAGTTAGTACTGTGTTCCGGTTTAGGGGTAAGATTACAGGCAATCCATCTAAGTCCTCAGAGTAGGCAGCGCATAGGCGATTTTTGGTCACTATGTCCATGGGCCTCAGTTCCCGCTTTCCATCAGGTGGGTTGAGAGCTCAGTTGTCTACCTTCGTCACTTAAAAAAAGCGTATTATTGAAGTCGTATCGTAAGTAATATTCGTTTGTGCATTGTAACTAATGTTACAATGCACAAACGGTCCGTCAGTGGAATGAGCTCCTGCCGAGGTTTTCCCGATGGACTACAGTATGGGGTTCTTCAAAAGAGGAGTGTACAAGTTCTTATTGGGTCGGCAACGCGCATGTGACACCCCTGGGGTTGCAGGCGCCCATAAGCTACGGTGACTGCTTTCCATCAGGCGGGCCGTATGCTTGTTTGCCACCGACGTGGTATAAAAAAAATAAATGTTCGTCATTGAAATATATGCAACCCCTACTCCCCATGATATTTATTTATTTCGTCTTTCACGTCATACCGTAGTAAATATAAACACGTAAATCTAACGACAGTGCTCAGTCTTGCGTTAAATTTATGACATTTGCTGTCATGCAGACTCCATTTGCTTTCGTTACCGCGTACTAATGACAGACAGTTTTCCTGATGTATTTATTATTATGAATGTGAGATAATAACTCATACTGTAATCATTCAGTTGTAATTCTCTTGCGGAATAGGACATTCCTATACAATTCGGCTTAATCGAACAATAAGCTTTATTACAGCTTGTGGTATGGGAATTAATCTAAGCGACGATATAATATGTAGCAGATAGATACAAATGACCAAAGAACATAAAACCTAAGTCAGGATAAAAAAACTATTTAACATATAGTCCTCCACATCAATTTCGATGGCGGCGTTTTTTCCTTTTGTGAGCTCGTATGTGGCTGGCCAGACCAAATTTGCTCTTAAAAACTCTTTTGCACTCATGACAGTAGAGTTGACCAACTGTATTATATATTATATGTATACACATAGGAGAGCTTAGATCTTTCCTTGCGTAATTGGCGCTTTAGCATTAGAATCGAAATAGAATCAAAGCATATGTTATACACGAATTTACCCTGTAAACGGCCGTACTAACCTTACTTTTTCAGTTATAGTCTTCGATGCAGTTGTTTTTCATGCAAATCGTTACTTATTATTGTTATTCGCATACATAAAACCGAACAATTCGCAACTACATTGCCAAGTTCCACACGTTCTATTTGAAATTACCATATTTCGCTTACCGATGTGTATTAAATTGTTAATATATTTCTTATTTACGCAGACGGTCTCATTTATATTCAAATATATGGCAATTGAATACATTCATCAATATCAAATGAGGTGAAATAAAACGATATGATGTAAACAGATTGGAGAGATGAAATCAAACACTCGAGTAATTTTCTTTGCAAACTCGGTTCGCATCAGTATTTAAATATCTGTATTAATATTTATCGTTCAATCTACTTTAACGTCTGCTTTGATTGAGAGTGATTTATTTATAGTATTTATACTTTATACAACTCACACCGTTTTTACATGTTTCATTTTAATTTTTCTGTCTTCGTAGCACAGTTGGACCCAGCCTACGAAGCTTGAGTGTCATCAATGTCATCATATCGCTGCCTCAATATGACAAGGTTCTGTATTTCACTTTTATAAACTTAAAATTTGAACACTGTCACACTGAAATTTTGTCCAGTAACCATGAGTTGGAAAGTAAAGAATACGTTAGGTTTTTCTCGATACTCATACTCATTTATTCATAATATTACATGTCAACGTTTCATCATTCTAAGAATACAATTCATGATATACATTCAATTTGTGTAAATTAATAGTTATTGGTATAATAATTGATACGTAATATATTCTATCGCGCTCGCACATATTGGAGTGAACGCGATGGCCTGCTTTACGTATCGAGTAAAACCTAACGTTACCGATACGTGCAAAGTCATGGTACGGCTACAAATTTATTTTTTGCTGGTGGCAGAACCTCGTGCAGGGTCCGCCCGGATAGCTACCACCGTCTTACCCATTAACCTGCCGCTAAATAGTTAGTACTGTGTTCCGGTTTGGGGGTAAGATAGCCGGTGTAATAACTGGCATAGATAGAGGCAATCCATCTAAGTCCTCAGGGTAGGCAGCGCATAGGCGCTTGTTTTGGTCACTATGTCCATGGACCTAAGTTCCTGCTTTCCATCAGGTGGGCTGAGAGCTCAGTTGTCTACCTTCGTCACAAAAAAAAGTTATAACTGCCCCGAAAATGTAACATAGAATCGTGTGTATTTGTCAAACTATAATGAAGCTTTGATACGCTAGAGAAAAATACTGCACCAAACGGTCTGTTAAATTTAAAACGAGTTGGATACTACACACGTACTCGTATTCACAACAGGATGGACAAAACATTTATCAATGCAATGGTCCCAGTGTCCCACAATTTGAACCAGAAACCTAACATGTACGTTTGTCCACATTTTACACGCGAAAACGTGTCGCGGGAGACAAAATCCAGCGATATATCATGTGTACTGAAGATAAGTGGGTGCTGTTGAAATTTATTGTGGTGATATTGGTTGGTCTTCGTATAAATATAAATATCACTGGACAATGTTACACAAATCAACCTAGTCTCACTCTAAGCTCTATTATTAAGGCTTGTGTTGTGGGTACTAAGGGACGATATATGTAAATAATATATACATACCTATAATAGATAGATAAAGACACATAACACATAGGCATACCCCGTTATCAATGTTGCAGATTCATTGAAACTGAGTCATAGGGTTGACACACAGATTTTATTGTCAATGCGACATGTGTGCGTAGCTTGAATAATGTTTTTACAGGTTAAATAAAACATTTGTATACATTATTAGTAATATAGGTACATCAATTTTATTAAAATCACAGAAAACTAAACTACTTTTTCTTATATATCATACTAGCGACCTGCCTCGATTTCGCACGGAGAAATCACTGGTTAGATACCTATTACACAAAAAATATTCCTCTTGAATAAATCTATCTTTAAAATAGCCGCATCAATCTGTTGGGTAGTTTTGAAGATTTAAGCATACATAGGGACGGACAGATAGCGATCTTTGTCTGAATAAATTAATAAAAGTTTTTCTAGGTTAGCAGGCGTCAAATTTTATCGTCTCTGACTGTACGAGTATATCCATTTTAAGTATGAAAACGATCGTTCCACATCTACAGATGTTGTTGGTAAATATTTTAGGCAATTATAATGTTCCACTGTGTTTTTGTTAATACATTTTTTGACAATAAATTTCACTGTACTGAAGTCGGGTTTTTTTAATAAATTTAATAAAAATTGACAACTATGAAGTTGTTCCGCATCGCATTCGGGTTACTTTTATTTTCGCCATCAGCTCCAGCTTAAACCGGGAAAATTCTGCGTGATCAATGAGGAAATTAATGATTTTAACTATATATTAAAAGAACGAATTACATAATGTCATAAATCAATCTTGACAAATAAATGACGCTATCACATATTACTTATAGACTAAAAAAGGAATATAATCTTTTTTTTATTACGGGGTGAAAAGAGGTTTTATTTTGTTAACAACTTAAAATACCATGTAGGTAAAGTAAAGTGCCAACCCTAGCGTTTTCAATGAATCTGCAACACTGATAACGGGGTATGCACATAGGTACTTAAATATACAGAATAAAACCATGACACAGTCGCAAATATTTCTAAATACGCCTGTTTCTGACTTCAATGTGTGAGCGTTTTATTAAAAACGGTTAGGTACCATTAGGACGGAATTGGATTGTACCTTCATATGAATTAGGTGAATGTCTAAACGCCCTTATGGTAAGCGATAAAGTGGGACGTTTTCACTAAACCGTTCACATTTAAACTTGTTAATATCTATCAATAGTAATTTTAAATAGCTAGGCAATTAATTATTGGTAAACTAGTAGCCCTCCCCCTAAGATTGCCACAATGGCCAGCGGACTCCTAGGACCCACTAGATCGTCAGTCCACCTTGTGGGGGGGCCTACCCACGCTGTGCCTTCCGCCTGGACGCCACTCAAGAACCTTACCGCCCCAACGGCCATCGATTCTACGTGCAATGTGCCCCGCCCACTGCCAATATGTAGCAGTAGCAGGCCAATACTCCATACTCTTCTCTTCATACTCTACATCTTTCGGCTGATATTATGATGATGAAACTAGTACTCAACAATGATTCACTCTCTTTTCTTACAAGAATTACGTAGTACAGTCGGCGAACAAAAGCGTCAAGAATAAACATTCTAAGAGGATTGCATTTAGACGAGACTCGGGGTAGTCATGCCTAAGGACTTGGGTACACTTTGGAACTATTAAAAGCAAATGTTGCGAGTTACGTTAGTGTTTGTGACATAGTTTGATTTTAGCACTATAGTAGAAAGAAGTTAAGGGATATTGATAAGTATTTTCAATTAAATTTCAGTTTTAAGTTTTTATTAAATCAACTTCTCTGCTTTACCTTAAGGTTGACTGGTAGAGAATGCCTTTTGGCATTAAGTCCGCGTTTTGTACATTAAGGTTTTCTTTTGTGCAATAAAGATTAAATAAATAAATGATTATAATGACTAAAGAAAATACCGTCGATAAAAAAAATTGACATTTGGGTCAAACTCAAAATCATGTTATGAGTCTTTCCGGTGGACATTTTAAAAGTTAAGGGCTAGGTATATGAGTTAATTTTCTTATTAAACCATTATTGTCATTTAAAGGCACTCCTTTCCTATTAAATTGTATGATAAAAATCACGACTACACTCCTACCAGTTGCTTACTATTGGCCACAGGAAAGAGGGGCTCTACAGTTCAGCTGAACACGCACTTTTTCTTTCCTGTGGTCGATAGTTAACAGCCTGTAGACAGGTAGTAATGATTTTTATCATACAACGCAATGAAAAAGGAGCACGCCTTAATGAAGATAAGGCTTTCATAAGAAAATCAAGCTTAAAGGTCTTAACTTTTAGATTGTCCACCGGAATGACTCCGAACATGGGTTTGCGGTTGACCCATTTAACCATGGATGTATAGAAAATTACGGATCATCCATGGCATTTGCCAGCCTCCGTGGCTTGGTTTGTTGTGACCCTGCCTATGAAGCTGGAGGTTCCGTTTCATGAGTATTATTTCCCTAAACGACTACATACATTTGGAATAGTCAGCCCATCCAAAATAAACATTCCATTTTGAAAGCGGCAACACTAACCTGTCTGGTTTTAGGGTATTATTTAATTAACACCGCCCTAAAACCAAACTGATCATATGTACACACTAAAAAGTGTGAGTTACGACGTTTTTATAATAAAACGTTATCATTGTTCCAATTGCACGTTAGCGCTCACTAGTAGACCAACCTAAGGCTGGTCTTTGATGACACCTAGTTTGCAGAATCTTGAGGTCAAAGTAACAATGGTTTTTACTAGTGAGTGACAAGAATAAAGGACCAGTACTCCATTATCCAGAATTCCCTTTCGGCGTTCGGTTATGACCCTAGCTAATGAGATTAAATCGTTAATGGTTTACCCAGGGGTGTCGCTGTGAACTGTGGACCGTTGGAGAGTGGTCGTAATAAAAAGACCAACGTTTCATGTTTTATTGCGTATGAAGTTCATCCAATTCGGAACTAGCCTATACACCGTGGGCTGTTTAAGCCCGACCGATTTTAACAGTGTATTCCGACCACATTTAGAAATGATAATGCCATTGCCATATAAACTTTTCTGGATAAATCCTAGTTTCAGAGTTATTACCAATTGAAAAAAAAACCTAATTGTTACTCAGTACAATCACGTCTAATAATATGTACCTATACATTTCGGAACGTATGTCAAAGGCATAAGGATCAAAATCGTATACATATTATTAGAGCCGACCGTACAAAAGGTTTGGCACGGCGTTGGTGCCATTATGGAAAATGACAAAAGTCATATAATATTTTTTGTTTGTTTTTACATAAAATTGCTTGGTTATAATCTTTCGGGTTATAAGAGCCCACGGTGTATACGCTGGCTGTATCACGAAAAAGCGATGATTTAATAATAAATTATTATTTTCATGAGCCAGATATATTACCTCTGCTAGGGTTCTCAAACATAAATAAACATGCACTTTTAAATGCACAATAAACGATTGTTCAACTCAGAGTTATCTATCTCTAAAAATCTTCATCTCGATATAACTCGCGATAAGACTGTCTGTTCTTCTATTTTCCGTTTTAATTTATCTCTTGTATCGATTTATTCCATTGAGATTCATGTATTTAATGGTAAATCCAACTTATTGTTGTCAGCCTCCGTAGCCTAGTTCGTAGTAACGCTGCTTACGAAGCTGGAGGTTCCGGCTTCGAATCCCGGCGAGGGCATTATTTGTGTGTTTATTTATAACGAATATTTGTTACTTGGTCGTGACTTTGGATGCATTTAAGTATTTATATGAATTGTCGCTTGGTACCAACACCACAAGCCTTAATTGAGCTTAACGCAGAACTGGATCGAAAATGTCCTAAGATGGGTAGTTATACGGTTATCTTGTAGAAGCATAATAGTCTCGTTTGCTTTTATAAAACGGAAAATAAAGTGGTGATGGTAATGCAACTAATGAACAATAAAAACGCGTAAAAAAAATCGCATAGAAACACCCATATTTATTTATTATTTATGCCCAAAAATGTCAGACTTCTCAGCCTAAATATACCGCCTGTAGCCGATTCTATTTCCATCGAAACCCACAACCCCACGAGACGTAACGAGACGGGTTCCGTAAAAATGGAATCGTTTTCTCACCCTCGAAAATATAGGTCAGCACATACGTTCCGAAATAGACCAGACAGTCTGACAAGTTATTCAGTCAGGAATGTTGTTGCTATTGCTTAACGGGAACGGGTATAAAGCCGTAACTGGTTGTCGTCAATAACAAAATAGTGTAAATATATATGGCTGACTTTCTATTCTCTGACCAATAAATTGGTCAGCCTCCGTAGCCTAGTTAAAATAAAATATATAAATATCTTGGGACATCTTACACAAATCAACCTAGTCCCACGGTAAGCTCAATTAAGGCTTGTGATGTGGGTACCAGGCGACGACATACAGATACTTAAATACAGACAGCCCTGACCAATGAACAAATATTTGTGATAAAAAAAAAACACAAATAATGCCTTGGTGACCTTTCCTACAAAGCTGGAGGGCATTATTTGTGTATTTATTTAACACATTTGTTCCTTGGTCATGGTTGTCTATGTATTTAAGTATCGATATGTATCTATCTATTATATATATTGTCGCCTGGTACCCACATCACACTTGTTAAGCTTACCGTGGGACTAGATCGAATTGTGTATTTTTTTTATTTTTTTATTTGACGTCATTGACACATATCATGAAACACGTTCGTTGATTTATTTTTACGTAAATACAAATAGGCACTTATCAATAATTTTAACTAAAAATGTATGTGAACTTAAGGTTTTAAGTTGGTGATAAAACCAAAACTGTGTTGTATAAGTACTTACGTGATTGTGAAATAATGCAAGTTTTTGCGTATGTTTACTTTTTTGTTGTCTACTGACGCACGGTATAGGGTATTGTGGGATGCACTGTGGTGAAAAAATAATCCACGAAAAAGTCTACTTTGTCGGGAACGTGACGGCTATGACATCTACCTTAGAAATATATGGAAAGCGCAAGAATTCTCTATAAATACGAACACCCAGTTATAAAATTAAGATACACCAAAAATTATAGTCGTAACTTCCTGGGACATACGCGAAAAACGGCGTCACGTACCCGACATTCTAGGGTTGTAGGGATTGAGGAAGAAAGCGTTTATTTTATTATTACGCGGCACGCAAACGTGACTCGGAGGCCGAAGCTTCGAGGGCGACTGATACAATTTTTTATTTTATTTATGTTGATTTTCTGTCAATTCATTTAAATATAGAATTCATCCGAAAGCAACCTGTAACGTATACAGTATAATATAATACAGTATGTTGGCTTCCATCACGAAAAGAGATTTCTACACTTGGTGTTGTACCTACTCGCAAACGGAAATTGCATACGACAGGCCTAACGCATGTCCAATTCTGTTACAGACGTATGGAAGAGATGCAGAATGGGTAACAAGATGTCATCATATATTTACGCGTCGTTAGACGCCCGGTAAAGACACCATATTACCATTTTTAGTCATGAATAATCTTCTGATATTTGGATATTGTATTGAAATTTCCTCAATTTCATTTTCTCACTCAGTATCGCCAGCTCCGGATTTTGATTCAATCCGACGTCGGCTGCAAAGATATTCGAAAAGTTCCAAAAAGTTCCGCCTGACTATTGTTGGCCCTTGACATTCCGTCTTAAGAGTCCAGGAAACCGGATATTTTCAAGCGTATGGTACAAAAATGGTGAATAGTTATGAAGATCCGAAATGGTCCAATTTAATTCGCTAAAAATCCGCCAGAGGCTAGATCCAAATTACCAGGCAACTCCGGCAAGGCTCACTCCTAAAGCCAAACTTTACCCCACTGGTTGTCTCGCTAAACACTCGCGATCCCAACAGAAGAACCCAGTCAAGAATAACTTCCAATCCATTTGCCTAGACTAGACCACTTTCAGAGCAGATGTAGGCTGTGTTTTCTTAGATTCCCTGGCGTTTGCGAGATGCCTCAATGCTGCGAGTCGCGTTTGTATGCCGGAAATAGAATAGCTTTGGAACGGAGTAATGTTAAGTATTTTTAGGTGTTTTGATATGCAGATGGGATTTCGTGAATGCAGAAAGGGAAAATAAGCGTTTGTAAATTGTAGAAGTTTTTTTGTGGTAACTACCGACACTTATTTTGATGAAATTTGGCCGTACAGTCGAATTCATCATCGGCATCATCATTTCAGCCATAAGAGGTCCCCTGCTGAACATAGGCCTCCCGATTGGACCTTCACATACACCAGTTTGAAGCGACTGGCATCCAGCGTCTGCCGGAGATCATCATAAGATCTTTTCTCCATCTCGTGGATGGACGTCCTACACTGCGTTTGCTAAACCGAGGTATCTATTCGAGCACTTTTCGACCCCATCGGTCATCTGATCTGCGTGCAATGTGGCCTGCCCATTGCCACTTCAGCTTGCTAATCCGAAGGGCTATGTCAGTGACATTTGTTCGTCTACGGATCTTCTCATTTCTGATTCGATCGCGTAGAGAAACCCCGAGCATAGCCCTCTCCAAATTCCAACAACGTATAAAAAATTTCATCTTAATTGAATGGATTAATGTTACAAACAATGTATAGGTATGTATTTAAAAACTCGACATAGCTACTTAAGCTAATTTTGATTGCTAGCTAATAGTGTTTCGCTCCAGGACAGTAATAGAAATAAGTGTAGGTATGAAATATATGTATAACACAATTGAAGAATAAAAAACCCACCATACAACCTTGTTTATTTTTTCCTCCTTTACATTCTCACATATTAGGTACTATACGTATGCTAGCATATTTTAACGTACCTAACTTTGCAAAGTTGCAGTAACGACCTGCCATAAGATGCATCTAAAGACAGTTTAAGAAAGTTTAGGCACAATTTGTATAATCTTATACCTAGTGTCAGAACACAAGCTAGATTATTAGATTTACATAGCCTTTTTGAGAGGTAAAACATAAACGTAATGGGTTACTATAGTAATATTAGTAATGAATTTACGGACAGTAAATGAGGAGTGTCTTTTCAAAAGGACGTATTTCCACTCTGTCAGCAAGGGTTATTTTTTCTATATTTTCATAAGAGAAATAGTCTCTATTGACAAAGTGGAAATAAGCCCTTTTGAAAATACTCCTCAAATAGGCGATACGGGTAAGTGACGGAGACAGATGCCCAAAATGTTTCGAAATACGCGATCAACCTGGTTTAGTTAGATAAACCTGATAGTTGCAATCACGATTAAAGTTATTCGCAAAAATCAAAGCATGTGCCGGCGTCTATTTAAGCTTTATCACCAAAGTCATATTTAGAAAACCATAGCATGAATCGCACGTACGAATAAGCCTGTCGCTACAAAACGGTAAGTAATATTGCCGAGTTATAAATATTTATACATATTTATGACTCACTCGGCCGCGCATAAACGTCAAACAGAGTAATAAAGCGTTACAAATAGGACACCAACGTTTCAACTAGTTATTCGGCAGAATATTTATTCTGCCGAATAACTAGCTAAAATACAGCTGAAATCCATTATCTACATAGATTTCTATGTAGATAATGGATTTCAGCTGTATTTTGGTGTTAATAGGTATGTTTCCAAATTTTGATTTACCATTTCAAACAATGCGTTTTAAGTTGTCTATTGTTATTTCCCAAGATAAGATGTCCCAAGATATTATTAGCTTTTTCACGCCCAATTGTCGAGAAATGTAAGTAAGGTGTATTTATAATAAGTAAGTAATGATATAAAACCACACATAAAAGATGGCTAGACGAAATAAAGGCGGTGGCAACCAGTATATGGACAAGAGTCGCAAGGGATAGAGAGAGGTGGGCAAATTTGGAAGAGGCCTATGTCAAAAGACAAACAGCCGGGGACAGACAAAATGAAGCTTAAGAGATGGAGAAGATTAAATAATGGTACACTACTACAACAATGTAAACAGATACCAGTCTGAATAAAAGGCTTTTATTATTATTTGTTATTAAGTAATGATAAACGCAGAAGTGAAATTCACAAAGGCTACGTATTTTATTACTTCTGTACATTAATAACAAATGAACAACATACAAATATGGTCTGATACGTCAAGAAAACCATTCGCGAATCCGACTCGCAATAGGCCTGTTTATTTTCTATTTCTACCTCTATAGGCATCATCAATTCATTTGTTTTATCTACCTCCATAGGCAGAAAGATTCTCGGCGTAATGAACTCAGAAGATATATTCGAGATTAGATGACGTGGCCAGCGAGCAATCGGTCTCTCGGGCTATAAATAGTCGTCAGGTCGAATACCTGAGAAAGGTCGACACTATTTCTGTCACGCTCTTACGTTGCGTAGTGACGTTATGTGTGTTGTGGCTACTATTGTATTGTTAATTAATGTGTAATTATTTGAAAATGTCTTTAACTATTGTCTCTAATAATTCCGAACGTAAGAAATGCTCGGATAATTTTGAAAGGAGAATCTTGATATAGTGGAAATAATGGTGATTTTTATGTGACTTTGGTAAATAGACGACTTTGGAAAGTACCCGACTGAACCTTAGGTATAGAATATATTCAAAAATTCACGAAAAAAATCTCGTCGTAATAATTTAAAAATAAAACTTAAAGTATCGAATTAAGTTTAATTCAACGTTTTCTGAAACTAGTATAATTCCCAAATATAAATTTTGATCTTAGTATTATGATTTATTATGCAAATTCGCAATCTACAACTTGTTAAACTGATCCAGATTTTCAATGAGATAATTATAAGTTTTCCAATTTTCAAACTACCAATCTTATCTTACTATCCCTTACAACCTAGTTTTACTCAGTAAGCCAGTTTTCAGTCAGAATTTATCAACCTAAGCCTGCCTTAGGCAGGTGGAGGGCTTTATTATTTAAAAAAACACGCGTTTCATTAGTTATTAACTCTTCGGCAGAATTGCCCTTATTACTTAATGTTTACAAAAATACAAAGCCTTTAATGTAATTTTCCCAATGTTTACCTTATTCCAAAATCCTATATGCACGCCTGTATACGAAACCCAAAAATCCTATTTAATATTTATCTAACACGGGAGCAAAGAACATATCCATCAAGACTCCCCATACAAAAGGTGCGATTAGCAACCTTATATCATTGCAATAAGGACAGTATTAACCGGAAGCAATCTGATGGACCAAAACAAATACGGATGAACGTTCATTCTCATTGCTTTAGCGAGAACGGGCGAGTTCCAAATTCAAATTCGTGTGCCTATATCCGTCGCTGAAGTAAAGCAAGAGCGATAGAGATATTATTATACAATTCGCAAATTTGAATGTGCTTAGACGGGCGAACCTACGTAGATCCTAGCCTAACGTACAGTATGGACACACCCTGCCTCCCACCGAAAGTGCCCCCCCCCCCCCGTCCCGGTGACCGTACAGTTACCCTGACATGTCTTATCTTACTCACACAAGCAGGGCGCGAATGCACCTACACGAGATTAGACTGTGCGAGTACCACTGCGTTTGTCTCATACATTTTATCGTCACCTTCTGAGGTGATAGAACGGTAAACTAAAGTTAAGGTGCGTCCGTATCTCCACGACCTTGATCACTTTTGTTTTTATATGAAAGTGTTTTCATCATAACAACTTTTTATAAACATAACTGTCACATTTGAAAGCAGTTAGTTTAGTAGCAGTTAGTAGCTTTTCCAGCATACATTTCATTTGTCTTTATGACAACATAATTATATCGATTATGTTTATATCTCACCACAATACATTATGTAGATTTTTCTATTACGAGTATTTAATCTGAATCAATATGTTCGCGTTCACAACAAGCGACTCGTTTTTATTTCTTCCGAACAATTTCTAAGGATCTTCTCGTCCGGCGATCGGAACCACATACCCGAATCCTCTATTGACGTATCAAACACATTAACTATTTATTTGCACGAAAGAAACCAGTGGATCGCATGCTGATGGGAATAAATCTTCTGGTGCGTGTTTATCTTATTGAAGCGTGGAGCTTTATTTATTGTTCGGTCTATTTGTAGTTTTTCGGTAAGTTATTTTATCAATTGGGTACTTTCCGAGATGAAAAAAGTTTCAGATTGACGTAAAATATTGGACACTTATTTTTTTAAAGAGTTACACAGAGTCGTAGGCCACCTGACTAGGTAGGAAACATATGCCCTAGCCCTTGACGGCCCCCGACCCCGCGGCAGACCAAAGAAGCGATGGCTAGATGTCGTGAAGGCTGACATGAGTGTGCATGGGCTTGCAGTAGAAGATGCCCAGGACCGCACAAAGTGGAGGAACTGTAGCAGGAAAGCGGACCCTGGCACCTGACAAAGGCCGAGATAACGCTAGGTAGAAGAGAAGAGACAGACACACAGAAAATGACAATGACGACGAGAGTAAAATAAAGTGGAAGCTAGTAACGTCACAGTTATCATACTACACAAAAAACTGTCGCACCCTGTGACATCAGTTGGCCTACCGCGAACTCCGAAATTTTGTCTCTGTCACACCAACGAAGGTGTCATTAGAGTGACAGAGACAAATCCCCGAAATTTGCGAACTTTGCAATTCGCGGTAGAGCCGCTGGTATAACTTCATCGCGGTTTAAGTAAATTAGAGACTAACCCCTTATTCATAAACATCTCTCCTACCTTAGCAAGCTGAGATGTATCCCATTGCGTCTTACCGAAATATTGTTAAGATAGAAAGGAACAAACAATACTTATCAGCTTGCTAGATTAGGAGAAGTTTATGAATAAAAGTTTTAGTGAAGAGAATGTTCTTATTCTTTCGTTATTTTAGCTTTTAGAACACCTAAATCCAACTTGAAAAAGAATACGAGTATCTACCTAATAAAATAATGAAGCTAAACAAACGCTCGGTGCGTTCCATTATCGATCACCTGTAACTGTAAAAATTGTCGCACGTCACGAGAATAGGTCCCGTGAGGAACATATTTCCATCGTTGAGCTTCAAACCAGTAACGTGACTAAAAACTATTCCAATTTAAAATCTTATTCCCGTGCAATACAGCAAACGTTTGAAGTACTTCTTCATAGGACATAAGATTGTTTGGCTCAAGAGATATTGGGACGGACAGCCGTCGGGGTGACCATTAAAATGACGGACGAGCGCGAATGCGTCTCTAAAACTGGACGTTACACGTTACGGGTGAAAAACATTATGACACATGTGACCAAGTGTCCAATTTGGGAGTGGAAATTCCTAGGCGTATTTTGCTTGGATGGCGTGCGTAATATTGGTAAGGAGTTTCGTTTGAAAGGCTTCATCTCGTGGAAATTTACGTCTGTGAACCTATTAGGTAATGATTTGTTATTTATTTATGCAACAGAGCTTTTTCGGCGACGGAAAATATTGTAATAAAATCGGACCAAATTCCAGTACAGTTTAAAGGGTTTGGGTCTGGTTTTGGTTTATACCAAGAAGGAAGCCATTCAAGATAGATGGCGGGAGGTACTTTCATAAAGATACATACACGGCAATTCCAGGCATCTCCCCCATAATAAAAACCATGATATGTAGGATCATCTAGATGGTGATCCGTTTTAAATACCTACCTATAAGTCTAGAAAACATACTCAAATATGAACAGCCAATCACAGTGGTCATTAAAGTGATAGATCGCGCAAATGCGGAGCTAAAATTGGACCGAGTGTCAGGCCTTCGTGTTGGTGACAAGCATTTCGACATGTCACGTTCGTACTGTGGATTTGACAGTCCTTATTTCGTCACATAGGTGGGTAGGTTTTACGTTTGATTTTTCCAGGTATGTATTAGTTGCACCTGTAAAATATTCAATACAAAGCAAAATGTAATATTGTTAGTCGTCGATAAGGTTTCTTTTGTTATAGCAGTAAAGACTATCCCCCTTTTTCATAAACGTCCCTTAACACGCTGGTAAGTATTGTTTGTCCCTTTCGGTCTTATAGACATATTGATAAAACCGAAAGGGACAAACAATACTTAGCGGCTTGCTAAATTAGGAGACGTATATATGAATAAGGGAGTATTTATATTTCAAGCCCTGTTATGTATAAAAACTTAGGAAACGTCTAGATCTAATTTACATTTTATCCCTTTATACGAAACGTAAATGTCAATTTATATACGGACAAATAATTAATTGACAGCAGTTTTACGGATGTTTATACACACTTATAAACATAGGACGAGGTGAAAGAGCTTATATTTCGTAGATTTTCTAAAACTCCAAGCACCAGATTACCTTTCAGGTGTCAACTATTTCGCCTTAATTGTATCATCAAAGAAGCCCCGATAGCCAAACTATTCCATTTCAGCGTCCAAGTTTTTTTTTTTCATTTCGGCACACGCATCAGTCATCGTCAGCCAACTTTGACAGCGTCATCTGTCATTGTGTCTCCAGGCCAGGGTCCTTCCGGTGTGGGGTGTCAAGAAAAATAGAAAAGTTAAATAATTGTGGTAAATATTAGGTCGCTGGAATTACGTTTTGGTTCAGCGGAATGTGTACATCTGGTATGTCTATTTATACAGATATTTTTTTTATTTGCCGAAATAGAAGGTACAGTTATTCGAAATAATAGCAGTTTATACAAAATGGAAAATCTTGAAATTATTAATTTGGGTCACCTTTTTCTTGTAATTCGTTGCTAGGTCACGTTCTCCTGGTTTTAAAGCTATACATTCGTATATGTACTAGTGATTTTTCCAGTTCATGAAGCCATTTGTGACAGGTTAGACATGTTTTCTTATCATAACTCATTAACTTAAATAAATTAGGTGTATTATTTTGATTTGCTATCTCTATAATTGACATGATATAATTATACTGCTTATATTAATTATTTTATACATCAGTCATAATAATTTTACGTTTCTTATACAATTAGTGTTCGAAATTGATAGATTACAAATGAATATCTCGAACAGAGAACTGTCAAGAACCTGTCAATCTTACAATTCAAGAGCAACTTAAGTCTAGGATCTAAGGATTAATAGTTTTAATGGACTTTGCTAGGATTAAGTTATTAGTCTTATTACTAAGTTACGGCTGGCTAGTATTGATTATATAGTTTGAATCTAGAACAGATTACAAGCCTAGCGGTACAACCACTCAGACAGTGGTTGACAATACCGACATAGCCCTCCGGATTAGCAAGCTGAAGTGGCAATGGGCAGGCCACATTGCACACAGAGCAATGGCAATGGCCGATGGGGTCGAAAAGTGCTCGAGTGTAGACTACGGTTTGTAACGCAGTGTAGGACGTCCACCCACAAGATGGACAGACGACTTTATGAAGATCGCCGGGAGACGCTGTATGCAGTATCCGAAACGTGACTTTTCAAGTATCGGTAACGTTAGGTTTTACTCGATACGTAAAGCAAAGCAGGCCATCGCGCTCGCTCCAAAATGTCAGTACGAGCGCGATAGAATGCATTACGAGAAAACCTAAAGGTGGATTTAGACAAAACGAGAGAATGCTCATTCTATCCCCCACTCTACGAAACTCGTTTGTTACACAAAACGTGATTCGTAGAAATTCGTTGATTTCGTAGTAGGGGATAGATCATAGAATAAACATTCGCTCGTTTGGTCTAAATCCACCTTATCGTATCCTTGCTTTCCAACTCATACTAAGTTTACTGGTCGCTTCCAGCCGGTGTGTGGAGGTCTAAAGATAGAGACACATATATCAGCATACGTACGCATTTTGTCTATAGAAAATGTCAGTTTAGTACGGGACTGCGTCCAGCTTTCCGCATGCGTACGCATGCTTACATTACGCGTTTTATACTAAACTGCCAATTTCTTTAGACAAAATGCTTACGCATGCTGATATATGTGTCTTCACCCTAAATGGGAGGCCTATGTTCAGCAGTGGACAGCTTATGGCTGATATGATGATCACATGGATATTGCTCGAAGATTACTTTTTGTTTTCTATGTTTTATTGCATAAGTACTGATTGATATGCTTTGAATTCAAATAAATCTCAACGATTCGCATCGCTATTTGGCTACGCTTGTCGTACAAAAGGTTACTGATGTTATTAAATCAGATTTATACAGTCTTATCTCGATCTATTGTTTTTGTAATGACATTTTTATATTGCCGTTTAGACGTAGTTGTTAGAATTGAATACCTATATTATTTTTACTGAAGTAAATGATAAGATTTAGGGTTTTGTTTCGGTTTACATATATCGGGTGTTCCAGAAAGTATAAGCACAAGCTTAAAATGACATAACACCTTTTTTTCTTAACTATTACTTTGTTTATTAAAAAATAATAATTTTACACTAATTAAACCACACATTTTCTTCAGATACCATTTTGACATCGTCAATCGTAAGCGAGAGATCGCACCTTGGATCGAACACTTAACATTAGCTTCTGCACAGATTTGTCTCCAATGACTTTCGAGGTTTTCGACCACTTTCTTTTGAAAGCCTCGATAGAATCTGCAGGCTTAACGTTTTTCCTAAGATATGCCTTAGTAAGAGCCCAAAAAGTTTCAATTGGTCTGGCTTCCGGGCAGTTCGGCGGATTCATCTCCTTAGGCACATATTCAACTCCATTGTCTCTATACCAAGATAACGTAGTCTTGGCGTAATGCACTGATGCCAGATCTGGCCAAAACAAAACAGGACCATCATGCTCACGGATCATGGGCAACAATCGCCGATTCAAGCACTCCGAGATGTAGGTATCAGCCTTCATTGTTTGTGTAGTGACAAATGGTTTCGATAACTTCCCGCACTCGCAGATGGCCTGCCAAACCATTGCTTTCTTGCTGAATTTTTCAACGAAAATGGATTTTTCGGCATCATCGATATCCTGGTTTTGACGTACAGTATAAAATTGCTGACCTGGAAGCATCTTATAGTCAAATTTGATGTAGCTTTCATCGTCCATAATAACGCAAGCCAATTTTCGACACAATAGGCTATCATAAAATTTTCTCGCCCTAGGTTTCACGCATGCGGCTTGTTTAGCAGTTCGTTTGGGTTTCTTCTGTTTTTTTAGGGTCTTTAATCCAATTCTTCCCTTGGCACGTTGGACATTGCTAGCCGACGTTTGCAGTTTTTTGGCCACATCCCTAACAGACAAGTCTTTTTTTCTAGCGAACACTTGAGCAATCTTGCGGTCTAATTTTAAATCTACAGGCCCCCTTTTTCTACCAGGTTTTGGTGTATCGTGAAAGCTTAAATCCTCACCATACTTCCGAATAGCCGTGCCGAGGCTCCGATGCTAACTCCTTCAGATTTCGCCAACTGTTTTAGCGTGATGTTAGGAATTGTACACCATTTGTGCACAATCTCCTTTCGCTTTTCTGGAGAAATTCCCCGCATTTCGTATATTTTACACATAATCTTCGCAAAAAATGTAAATAATTGTAGGAAATTAAGCTACTAACAATTACATATAAGTTTTTTTTTTCCAGTTAGTGTTAAAAGCAAAAAAGGTAGCGACACAAAGTTGTGCTTATACTTTCTGGAACACCCGATATTTTTTAGTACGGATGGTGCCTTTATTACGCGCTAGTGCGAGAAGTGGTTCATTTTACGTCAGGTCCAAAACTTCGGTGGGCCACTGTACTAAAAAACGTCGTACGAGACACGTGCAAAAAGGAAATTAGTAACTCGAGTCGAATTAAAACACTCCCTTCGGACGTGTTTTAAAACATCGCCACTCGTTTCGAATTTCATGTTTTTCGCACTTGTTAATCGTAATGTACTAATATCTAAATCCCTAATACCACATACAACTTTTGCCGCGTGGTGACGGCAGTACGAATACATTTGTCACCCCAAATCTTTCCGTATGTGTCGTAAGAGTCCATTAAGGGCTTGAAGTATCACTGAATATTAGTTTACAGAAGATTGATAAGAGGCAGCAACATGATCATATGGACCATGGACACACTACTGCGATCTGTAGTCGCCAATACCAAGACCGAGCAGAAAAGTACAGAAAATGCTGCGATCGTGGCCAAAAATGGGCTCGCCGGAAGATCAGCGTTGGCTTTCTGGTCGACATTATGCTGAGGCGAGTCCATTTCGTGGTATAATATTAAGTGCTGAATCTATCTGTTTTGTCTTGTCCTGTCATGTTTGTTATATTTGCCACGAATAAATTATTTGTATTTGTAAAATGAATTCCTGCACAGGTGCAGAAAAGTGTTACATCCTGTGCATAAGCTAACCATTAAAAGGCGCACATTCATTTCTCTCTACTATTTTAATACCATTCGCTGTGAAATTATTTTAACAATTTTAAAACGAGGCCCCGGCACCATGCAATTACGATAAGCCATAATTTCCGTGTCAACAAGTGCTTTATGGGTTTGCTCCGTATCGTGGCTATCGATAGTGAAATTTTACGGAGTCCTGAGTAAATTCCAATAAGGCTGGTTAGGTATTAATTGCGTGTAGCAAATGGTACTGAGCTGTTTGAAAATACTAGTTTAAAAATATAAACCTCGAAAGGGTCACTGACATTTCGGTTTTCGCAGTTGGAACCAGCTATGCTATTCTCTTATTCACACATTCGACGCTGCGTTCGTCAACGAGCTCGACGACGAGACAGCCTTCACTTCGACGTAGAGCGCAGCGCTGCGTAAAACGGTATTCACTAACGTAGAACAGCTCGTTGTCGAACTGTAGGCGGTAACTCTCGACGCAGTGTAGTTCCAGCTCACGCCGCATTCGTCGCCGAGCGCTAGTGTCGTTTAAAGTGCATTAGTGAATACCATTTTAGGCTCGACGCTGCCGCAGCGCTGACACAGCGCTGTTAGCAAGGCGGTTTCCTTAGTGAATAACACTGCTGTTTCAAAACATAAACCTCGAGAGGGTCACTGACATTTCGGTTTTCGCAGTTGCCTCTACAGCGGACTTCGAAATTCATGAATTTGTCTCTGTCACTTCAACAAAGACGTCATTAGAGTGACAGAAACAAATTCTCGAAGTTTTGCGGATTTCGGAGTTCGTAGGGCGGCTGTTTTTCTTTCCGTGAACGATGCGGGCTTAGCACAGGAGTAACGCGACAGAATTTTGCGACACCTACCCTACCTGTCACTGTCTAACTGTATTCATTCAATAGAGACGGGTCTATCTCGCCCGCGAGATAATATCGCTTTACTTTTAAACTTATTCTGTACCCACAGGGTTTCTGTGTCCCTATAGCCAGACACCTAATCTCACATAAATGTTAATGCCATTATGTGACTAATTGCTGAAGACTTATATCCTAAAATGGCTTATTTTTTTCTCTGTTTAGGTGAATCTGGCTTAAGATTGCGGTTTGTGTATAGAGTTATTAAAAAAGGTTATTAAAAAAGTATTTGATGGGTTGCGCATGTGATTTGGATATTCAGGCGTTTAGGTTTCATTTCAATAGCTCCTTGTCATATATTATGCCAAAACGCCGATCGAATGACTCGGACAGTGGACAGTGTATTCTGTAACCAGTAATAATAATAACTTGTTAACAATGGCCGGAAAAAGGTGAAAATAAAAAGGTAATACCACATTTTTTGCAACCGGTGATAATTATTTGTTTTTTAAACTTATCATCAAATACGTTCTCGTAGTACCTAACTAGTATCTAGAATGAACAATTTATTGAAATCAGTGAAATTTGTAGTCGATGTTAAATGCCACCACATAATTTTTAACCACTATTTATTTAACGCATTCTGGTGAGCGAGCAATTTGACCAATCACAGAGCGGACATTTCAGCCAATCATTGATCTAATTTCGGTTGTGGTTTTGTTCCATGCTCGAATTGTGTGGTTTGGTTAATTTTGCATTTTGTCTAGGTAGCACACCATTAAGGTACGCTACGTTGTTTTTTCACAGTTACCACTAGAATTTGGCATAAGACATTTAAAGTGACCAACTTTAAAAAAAAGGAGATATGCGTTTTTGTGTTGAGGACAATTTAGCATACATCGACGGTCGATAAGCAAAAGCAAAACTCATTAAGTTACAAATACCAACTTGAAAGAGGCTCGTATCACAATTCTGAATAAATACTGACCAACGAGGTTGTTAAGAGTAAGTAGTTTTGGCTGTCAACCGACGATATATGCTTGTTACCCTCTCTTGAAGAGTATATTAGCCAAATAATTAAGTGCCACGCATGTTTATAAAATACGTCTAACGTCTATTAACTAACAGGCATTTTACAGCCTAACGTGTCGTATATCACTTTCATAGATCACTATAATTTGCGACTTGAATGCCTGCCTAAACGTTTCCTCAAGACAATATCACACTGCTATACCAAAAACGACTCTATTAAGAGGGCCATAAGAGCGCGTATCTGGGATGTAAACGACCTAAACTGTACTAGACCTAATATTGCTATTATGAGCATTACGACGCGTAATTTCTATTACGCGAGCTGTTCGTGTAGGTAGAGCGAAGAGAAGATTGCTTCTACGGACCAATGTAGTTGCAACTTTGAGATCCTTAGACCATTCAGAGACCAACCAGGGGGGTTTACCCCTTTTAGGAAGTAAATGAGGACGGTGAGGTTTTTAGGGGCTTAAAATTTTTAGTGTTATATTTAGGGTTTTCTCCATAACATTCGTTCTTATTAAAAAAATCCCAAAAATCCGAAAACTTTGTTACTACAATGTTACGCCTTCTTTTGATGACACCGTGACAGACGCCGTCACGTTGAATAGTAAGTAAAGTAGAATAGAATAGAAATTAATTTATTCATGACACACATTAAAGGACGAAGTAAATAAGACAGTACACAAAAGAAAAAGAAAAGGTGCCACGAAATGGTCTCATCTCAGCATGTTGCTGGCGTGAGCCAGCGCTGATCTTCCGATGAGACCATTAAGTGAAAGATTCACGACGGGTAACATGACATAACATAACATAACATACAACACAACGCATAACAATAATATATAAACAAGTGACACGTACCTTTTTTTTATTTGAAATAGGCTTACTCATGGCCACAGAGACTAGCCAAGGGCAGAGACGTGGCCTACGATGGAGTGACCTGTTATATGGTTAAAATGGGAGCATCATAAGCCACCGGATCTAGCTCCAGCAATCGGTTATTTTCCTAGGTAAAATATAATATGATCACGCATTTTATCTGTGGTCAAAAAATTACAAATCCTTGTAACGAAAACATGTCGCTCGCTGTGATGTTATGAATCTTTAACAGCTTCATTGTCCATAATTTACTGTTCAGGTGAGAAAAGAGAAATAACATGTTTTTATTATTTACTTAAGTAATCTAGGCAACGAATGAATCACTACATAGTATAAAATAAAGTCATTTTTTCTGTCCCTATGTCCCTTTGTACGCTTAAATCTTTAAAACTACGCAACGGATTTTGATGAGATTTTTTTTAATAGGTAGAGTAATTCAAGAGGAAGGTTTTTATGTAGGTATAGTACCCGTGCGCAGCCGGGGCGGGTCGCTAGTTTAATAATAATTTTTCGAATTCTACTGTCCGATGACATTTCATTGCCCGTATACTGTCTCGGGTGTTCGCGAAAACAGTTACCATTCTTTCAAGTTTTTCTACTGTGAAAAGAAATGAACGAATATAAGGTCAAATAAAAAAAAAAACCTAATTCAGCTCAAGTAGCCAATTCGCCAGCACTATCCAACGCCTCTGAACCCCCCTCTTATCACAAGAGCACAGACACTCATTACGTTGTTCATACGATTATGAGATCACTGTCTCACTAAACCTACTACTTGAGAAGGTTATATGTTAGTACGATTTACGCGGTTGTTACGACGTTTCGGAGTTGGATGGGTACTTTCGGGCGCGAATGAGGTTTTAGACAAGGAAAATGCTTTAACATAACACTAGGATTAATCATAATTTTGGCGTGATAGGCGTAGTAATGAAAAATTCTCACGCTATGTTTACATGGCGTATTGAGTCGATCACAGCAACTAATATGAGTAGGGTAAATTGCTAGTAACTGGCCACCCTCCAGTAACTGACCACCTTATATACATGAACTCTATCTACTTATAGTTAAAATTCATTTTGGAAGAGAGAGAGTCATTGACATTGATATGACATTTTTAGAATTGTAACTAACGTGAGACTCAAACATATTGAAATATTTATCAAACGGGTTACTCACGTAATTTAAGTCGATGATTGCTCGACATGTTTCGATACATTTAGAGGATCCTCATCATGGAGCATTGATAAATATTTAAATATGATTGATATGACATATCGTTTTAAAATAATTTCTAACAATAAGCACATAGAGTTCATTTTTATATAAGGTGTCCAGTTACTGGAAAGTGGCCAGTTACTAGCAATTTACCCTATATTCATTTTAGAATGAATTACTTTTTATGAAATATTAGATGGCACGGCGCTTGCTGGTCACGTGCTCGTGCACGTCACGCCATCTAAAGGTGCATTCAGACCAAACGAGCATTCGCTTCTATCCCCCCACTACGAAATTCGATCGTTACACAAAACGTGATTCGTTGATTTGGTAGAGCGGGGGATAGAATAGCGAATGCTCTTTTGGTCTGAATGCACCTTAATATGCATAAGCTACAATGCGCACGCTACGCACACGCGTACGTTACGCACACACGCACGCGTACGGTACGCATCCGGTGTGGTTCGACCTTAATTCTATGTACATATTCGCCAGAACAGATAAGTCATTTAAAAAAGGAATCCGTGAAATTGCTGAGCCACTAATCGTATCCGTTTTCAGGCACTTCAAAGAAACGATTATTCTGAACAAATGTATTCTCTGAAATTACTTACAGCCCCTGAAACTTCCAAATGGTTTCTTAAATTCGCTTAAGGAAGCATAATTGAAATATCCCCAAGGTTTGCGAACCCTGGACTCATAATGATTAAAATAATGTGTATTACAAAGTATTCAATTTACTACGCTACTGAATCTAGTGGATCAAATAGGGATGGGACAAGAGTGAGGTTTGCTTCTCGAGTCTGTTGGAAATTGAGAATCGAAATAAAACTCAATCTCAAGAAATTGTAATAGGATTTTCGTCCACTGCTGGACTTAGCCATATTCTATAATTGTTCGGGAAATATTATTTGACAGACTGTTATCTTACTTACCTGACTTTACTTGACTTTTACCTTTTTTGACTGTTACCTTTTGTTTTGCGTAAACACTTACTAGACAATCAGCAGTCGAGCCCTTTTCTATTGTCAATGACGCAAAACAAAAGGCCGTAAGTAAGATAACAGTCGGTCAAATAATATTTCCCAAACTTTACTATTAGGTGTAGGTATTAAACCTTTACAGTTTATTTAACATGACGAGGGGGGGGGCTGGCATGATAATTAATGCTTGCCGTCTCTGTCATGTGCAAGAATAAAAAAATATATGGCAGTCAGGTATACAGGGTATTTGTTATGTCGTTAGCCAAATTTGGATATGTCATTCGCGATCACCAGTACACAACATTTTTGTTTTTTTTTTCGACACTTTTTTTAGTTTTTTTTTTCGTTTTTTATCCGGCAAAAACATAACTTGTGGTCACTAGACAAGTTTGTTTCAATCCGTGCGATTCGATGGCAGACAAAATGGTAGCAGGTTTGAGTAGTCAAGTCTTAGCCAATCAGGAGTTCATCACAAGCACCGATCAGCCGACGTCACTCACCCCACCATCGGCACTAAACAATGAATAAAATGTCCTAACTACATGCACACACGATTGTTATTTGATTAAAACTGCCCAAGCGCATACCTACCTGTACCTGCTCGTCGTCATCAACAATTCAATTTGCTTAGAGAGTGCATTAGAATCGATATCTGAGGTAAACCAGTACGCGTTTGTATGACGGAACATTTAAGTTACTCCGTTCTTGAGGTCAAATTATGCTGGCTCGGCTGAGCGCAAGATGCCATGTGCCATTTGTACAGCACTCTGTAAACAAAGAAGGAGTGCGCTTGCGTGAACGCACTCGAGTCAAACTACCCTCAGATCGGCGCGCAACTCAAAATACCCTCATTATTAATTAGTACTGTATGCGATAGACTGATAATGCTGTCTCGTGAGATTTACCTGCAAGTTAAGCTCCACCTCCATTCCCCACCACGCGTAGGAAACTTGTTACGTACGTTATAACGCATTGAATTAGTTACCTTATGCGGGTTAATTAAAGTTGCAAACTCAAACACCCTTTCCAATCTGATTTAGCAGTTATGAGATGGTGGGTCAGTACGCAAAGTAAGCAAGTGATGATAGTGACCAAACATTCGTTAGATAATGAGATTTAAAAAAAAATCTGTAACAAAAAGGATAATGAAAAATGGATTATTTTTGTTTTACCAAATATTTTTTTACGCCTTTACCCAACACATATTGCAATATGGCTAATGATATAAAAAACACCCTGTATACAGTCTTCAAAGTAAGTCTGTTAAGGTTAAAAATTATATTCGTGATATGTTGGAAATAATGAATATGTCATAATCGCCACGCTGAGTAAGCGGATTGGCGATCGCAGTAAATAAATGAATCTTCAATAGATTTATGGCTAATTAAGTAATTAATATAATATTAATTTAAAACATAATATTTTGTAAATAGCAGAGATTTATTTGCACAAGGAAAACAAGGAATACAGAATTTCAAAGCGACATTGTCAGTTACTTTGAATGCGCTATCGGCCAGGATTAACAAAAAGGTGACATAAAATGTTAAACCTCTAACACTAATGATACTTCAGTAGGTATTTACATAAACAAAAATATATTTATTCTATCTTGTAAAGAAAAAATTTAAAATACTTCCAAGTTCGAAAGGCGCGAGATTATCTCGAGATCTCTGGATCTCGAGATACAGAACAACACAAATTTTCCTCGTTATTTTTTATGCTAATGGAAACGAGAAGATATATTTAACCCTTAATACAATTTGTGTAAATTAGGGAATTCGTGGACCAAGCGAGGGAAATAAGGGCGAAACAATATTTATAAATCTAAACACGTCTGGCTTTTTACCTATTACGAGAGATTTCTTTGAGAAGTATATTTTATTTCACCAACAATTCTAGATTTTCTTTTACTACTGGTCTTGAACTGTATTACTGACTTTTAACATTGTTTTGCTAAAGCAAGATTTGGGGTTGAACTAACATGTATTAAATGCATTTTAATGCATGTTAGTTAATCCTTAAAATCTGCCCACGGGTGGAAATTGCTCGTTGGCCAGCAAGTTAAATAAAGAATCGTTTGACTTACATTGATGTTTTTTTTCTTTGTAGGGGATTTCAAGATTTAAAAATTGATCTAACTTGATTTGATGTAAAATGGAGTATCCCAGCGAAGCTCGGTGGACTAGTTATTGGGATATTCAGCTACAAACATACCTGCAACAAACAAGACATTTTCTAATTAACTAAAGTCAGTTTCAAACATTAAAATAGCGAAACGAGTTACTCACGTTATCTAAGGTATTTCGACCAATTAAGAGGATCCTCTTCAGGAGTACCGTCAGCCAAAGACCTATATGTAATATCGAACCATGTCGAGCAGTCCTTGATTTAGAATACATGAGCAACCCGTTTCGCGAAATATAAAGACAGAAAAATCTATATTTGGTTAATTTTGGTGTGGTTACGCCTCATGTACTCGTTTAATCATGTTGCTATGTTAGGTCATGATTATAATTTGCATTTCCATGCATCATTTCAAGTGTTATCAAACTTATCAATGTTATCAATAAAATGAAAGTATCAATAAAACAATAATCATTTATTACGTTATTGAATGAAGTGTAAACACTCGCGTTGAGATAATTAAGTTATATTAACTATATAGAAATGACACAAAATGCTAATTACAATGGAATTTAGTCAAATTCATAAATTGCACAATTCAGCCTCTGTAGCCTAGTCGATAGTGACCCTGCCTACGAAGCTGGAGGTTCCGGGTTCGAATCCTGGCTGAAGTATATAGGAACAAAGGAATAGCGGGATAACTTAATTGAAAGGTAAATGCACGTTCGTTCGTATTCATAATGTATTCGAAGAAAAGTTTTAAAACTACCACCCAATTATGACATAAAAAATATTTGATGACATGTTAACCTACCCGCGACTTCGTTGACCGAGTGATCAGCTGTAATACATACTTGTATACATAATACATACATATATCACACCGGCGAGGGAATTATTTGTGTAGGTATTTATTTATCACAAATATTTGTTCCTTGGTCATGGGCGTCTAATTGTCTATGTATTTAAGTATCTGTATGTATCTATATATTATATATATCGTCGCCTGTTAGCCAAAAAAAAACCTTAATTGAGCTTACCGTGGGACTAAACGCTTTGTGTAAGATGTCCTCGATATTTATTTATTTAATTAAATGGGTCAAAATTCTTTTCGTTGTCTTATTTTGTGTCCCTAAAAAACGTGACAAAGTTGTGAATGAGATCATGTTTTGTTTCCAATTTTTGATGTATGGACTAAAATCTAGCGTGAAAAAGAAATACAAGTGCACCGGTTTTTTTTTATAATTTGTGTCGAAACAGCAACTCGGCTGCTCAAAGTCAAATTCAAGTATGTCCATTTTTGCAAATTTTACAGGAGAGCAAAAAACCGTAATTTGTCATTTTCATCAACAAATAAACTCAAAATTAATTCAAATTTATTGTCATGGCGTTTAACACTATAATGTAAATTTTTTGATGATTTTTATTTTTATTTTTATTGCTCAGTTTAATCACAAATAATAAGAAATGTTTTCAGCTTTGTCGCACACCCACTTTTTGGGAACAACCGTCAACGTAAAAACAAGCAAGTCTGACATGCTTGATTTTAGGTTTGTTGCATTGTACTAAAATGTAGGGGAAAATGAGGCAGTTACGTCTTTTTGCTTTTGTTATAAAATATATTTTGTCGAATTCTCTAAAACAACTAGATCGAATATGTTCAAAATCACGTTGCGAGTAGATTGCATCATGTCCCATATTTCTGATATTTTTTCATATTTTTTAGACCTGCTGATAAAAAATTAAGGGGTGTAGACACATTTTTTTAGACTTTCTGGACTATTATTTCTGAAAGTATTCCATTAATCAAATTATTGGTAAAGAAACCATAAGCTTATTTTAAAAAACCTATCATATGATGTATTACAAATTAACATTTGAATAAAAAAAAATTTTGACATTTAGTTACATGTATGGGATGCCCCCCTTAAAAAATGTTATTTGCAATTTATATTCAAAACTCAGTAGCAACACACAATATATACCTTAAGCTGAAATTTCATAAACGTACGCTAAACAGTTACAACAGAAACCGCTGTTACATACAGACAGACGGACACACAGGCAGGACGCAAATGATTTCCGCTTTTACTTAAAAATCTTACGGCCTTATTCATAAAAAGTTACGCGCCCGCTGATGGGTCGTTGTTGACCGGATGGCTAAAAACGTTATTCATAAACGTTCAATAGCGCTATTCAGCCGCTCAAACCTACTATAAATCCCCCGAAAGTTATAGAGCCGAGGACCCTTCTATAACGGTCTTATAACTTCTTATTTAACAAGATGGCTGCCAAAATTTTGATCAGCTGATTTTTGACAGGTGCATAACCATGCGTTTAAAGTAGGCAGAAGAGAAAAGATAAAGGTATGAAAGTCTGATTTGGTGTATAGTTTTTTATGTCGTCTATTCATCTGATTATTATTAAATATGTATCCAGAGATACTTAATTATATTTAGATAGGTATTTAAAATAAATATCGGATGATTTATTGTAAGTAGTTACGCAGTTTCGATTTTCTCTACATGTAACATTACACGAATCAGAAATGGTGGGAAAACTAATCTCCAACTATTTTAATTTAAAATTTTGTTGATAGTTTTTCAACCATTTCAACTTCAACGTCAATACGCAGTGAGACTCCATCATGCAGGCCTTAAACGCTATTGATGCCATAAATAATTTGTGTAATCCGCCGCGGCGTCCAAAAATATATAACATAAGGGCAGATCCCATTGAGGATCTGCCCGATGTTGAATTTAGGCGGCGATACCGCTTTAATAAGGCGACTGTTTTGTATATACTTAGTAGAATTGGTGAAAGAAGACCTGAAGAAAGATCGCAGAGGAGCTGGCCTCACACCAGAACTTCAGGTTCTAACTGCAATTAGGTGTTGGGGTCGCAAGGAAGTAAATATTTATTTATTACTTACCCGTACTACTAACTGCCCATACCTAGGTACTAACTAGCCATACAATTATGTCTCGTTATCTGACCGTCATCACAAGTACCTAATCATAAAGCTAACTGTTTTGATTAGTTACCTAGGTAAAAGAATACGTAGTAAGTACCTAATAATTTCAGGTTCAAGATGATGATAATATAATTATTTGAGATAAAAGTAAGTAACAAGGAATTAGGAAATATTTGCGAATTCCCGCCAGACAGCTGTCAAACTTTTTTTTAATTTGCGGTGAGACCACATTTTTGTCTATGATTTTGTCAAGGCGCCAACATAACGCGTCTAATCCGTTCAACAGCGGCTCAACAGTTATCGGAGAGATATTGAGCGTTTATGAATAACACTCCTTAAAAACCGTTCAACAAGACTTATCGGCTCGATAACTATTGGGCCCCTCAAACCTTCAACAAGGAATTTTTATGAATAAGGCCGTTAAAATATACGTATAAACTAGGGCTCGTGGTCGTGACCGTGTTTCGTGTAACCGTAGCCGGATCCCCGTTGCCGTGTTACACGGCCACGGTTTTAAGGCCCGTTTCCTGCGTGTTACACGGCTACGTATCAATAAAGTTACGTATACACGTGTACACGGGGATACGTATCTTAATTACACGCAGATCCGTTCCGCCCGCGTTGTTGAGTGACGATTCGATGCGTTGTCTTTAAGGACTAAGGAAAACGGATGAGAATGTTCCGTGATATTTGTGAATCTAATTTAGTGGTTACCTAATTGTCTTTCTAACTTAAAGTGTGATAACTTAGTTGTACTTAATTTCAGTATGATAACGTGTATACGTACTGAGATTAAATTTTACATATTAATATTCTACTTTTTAAGGTAAGGAGGGCAGAATTATAAAATATAGATATTTTCTGAGTTCAATATTAATAAAAACTGACACATTGTCATGTATTAATTACCTAATTTAATAATGAGATGTGAACGGAAGTTAAAAAATACATAACACAGTGCGGAGTAAATATTTTTTCTTAGTTCTAAATACATATCCTAATTTAAGTTTTTCTTTCGTGCAATAATGTTGATATAAATAAATACATAAATCAGTATTGAGGGTACCAGACAACGATTAATCTATACTAGGAAACCCATAACTCAGGAACAAAATAAATGCGTCATAAATATACAAATTTACAGCGTTGTTTCCTACAAAATAAGGAACTTTTAAAATATAAAAGGATATTAAAAAGCAATATAATTAAAAAATACAATATATGTACTAACTAATTGGATGTCGTGACGATGACGGGAGATTTTAGGTGCACCGCTATCAAATTCTTTCCTATCGATCCTATTGTACCACCACGACACGAAAACTCATTGTTCGTACGATCATTGCACAAAGTGCATAAAGTGTCACCGACCCTGGTGGCATAACTCCACACCCAACTGATGTTCATTATTAATACACTTTAAAAACGCTATCTTCTCACCAACAGTAACAATACAAAAACGTAACAAAATAATAAAAAAACAATTAATTTTAATTCGACTAAACTCTCGCTAAGTCTGTCCGGCCTGCAATCTTATTAGTGACTAAACACGTATAAAACCAAAACCCGAAATTGGTCTTTTCAAATTTTCTAAAACATCCCCGCTTAATAATTATCTATATCAAAACAAAGATGCGGCTATTTCATTCAACTTCACAAACAAAAGGTGTACCAGGTAAAGCCCAAGTTAACATATTTATCAGTAAAATTACCACGTGTGGTCAATTACATCGCAGACAAACTATTGTTAGCTACTTTGCGCGTGCAAATTCTTAGTATAGGTCTTATCTACAAAAGGGCCGCGCGTCAGGTAATAAACTTAAATGAACGACTGTATTATCTTTTATGTATAGCAATTTGGCCAAATATTTTTAACATTCTTTTTTAATTTTTCTATCTGGTGATTCAAAATCACAATATAAATTCTAATCCATAAATATCACCGTCGCTTGTTATATAGAACACAGTACCTACCACGTTATTCTATAACATAAATCGATACGAAAAATGCAAGTCTAATTTATAAAATACCGTTCGTCCCGATTCAGAGTATAATACTCAATACGTACTTTAAAAACAAGCTGTTATTCAATAATAGGCCTTATTTGTTTGCATAGTAATTGGTCCGGCCGGATCCATGCCACGAGCAGTCGTTGCCAGAACGAAGCCAAGATTCGTAGATACGTATATAAACAAAGATTCGGGTACGTATCTCGGCGTGACTGTGAAATTCGTGATCTTAGTACCGCCGGGGTTAAGAACACGGAGCTACGGTTCGGCGAATAGTACGTATATCGGGAGCCCTAGTATAAACGTCTGCTTAGTTTAAAAGCCAAACGCTGAAATCAAGCATCTCCAGAGACAATTTGAATTTCAAGTACTTATCTCATTTAGAGATACTGCTTTCCAGCTTGGATCTGGACCAAATGCTTGGTTTTAGCCAGAGATGGGCAAAATTTATTCGAATGACGAATAACGAATAAGAATAAAAAAAATCATCGCGAATGACGAATGAAATTGTCGAATGATTATTTTTATTCGAATAGATTATTCGTAGAATAATTTAATCGCGAATAATTTATTCGTCGAATGAATTTTCACGAATAATTACTAAAACAAAGTCACTTTCTGCACTTCTTTGGCGACGGGTGGTGGTGGGTGGCGGAGGGTAGCGGCGAGCGGAGGCCGGGGGGTGGCGGGCGGCGGCCGATGGTGGTGGGTGGCGACGGGTTGCGATGGGGGGAGGCGAGTGGCGGCCGGGGGTAGCGGGCGGCGACGGGTGGTGGTGAGTGGCGACGAGTGGTGGTGAATGGCGACGGATGGTGGTGGGTGGCGACGGGTTGCGGTGGGGGGAGGTGGGTGGCGACCGGGGGTGGCGGGCGGCGACGGCTGGTGGTGGGTGGCGACGGGTTGCAGTGGGGGGAGGCGGGTGGTGACCGGGGGTGGCGGGCGGTGACGGGTGGTGGTGGGTGGCGACGAGTAGTGGTGAATGGCGACAGGTGGTGGTGGGTGGCGACGGGTTCCGGTGGGGGTAGGCGTCGGGTGGCGGGCGACGGCGGGTGGTGATGGGTGGCGACGAGTGGTGATGGGTGGCGACGGGTGGCGGTGGGCTAAGGCCGGGGGGTAGCGGGCGATGGCGGGGGAAGGTGGGTGGTGACGGGTGACGATGGGTGGTGGCTGGAGGTGGCGGGTGCCCGCCTCCATCCGCCGCCACCCGCCACCCCCGGCCTTCGCCCGCCGACACCCACCACCACCAGCCGCTGCCTGCCACCCGACGCCAACGCCTCCACCCACCGCCACCCCCGGTCGCCACCCGCTTCTCCCCACCGCAACCCGTCGCCACCCACCACCACCCATCGCCATTCACCACCACTCGTTGCCACCCACCACCGCCCGTCGCCACCCGTCGCCACCCTCCTCCATCCGCCACCCCCAGCCTCCGCCCGCCGCCACCCGTTGTCGCCCGCCTCCCCCCACCGCATCCCGTCACCACCCACCACCATCCGTCGCCATTCACCACCACTCGTCGCCACCCCCCACGACCACCCGTCGCCGCCCGCCACCCCCGGTCGCCACTCGTCTCGCTAATTATACTTACTACCTGGGTTTATATATTACCCCTAACCCTTAACATTCTTTAGGGTGCTAGAACTTAGAACAAATTACAGTATTCACGATTTATGTTAAATATTATGCTTGATGTTGTTTAATTCAATATAATGCAACAGAAAAAATATGTTTTTCATAGATTTATTCGAATGAAAATAACGAATAAATCATTCGTCATTTAAAAACCAGCAGAATAATTCATTCGTGGCTGATTTATTCGCGAATGATTCATTCGCGAATAAATCATTCGTGACTAAATTATTCGCGAATAAAGAAATCGTGAATTATTGTTTATTCGAATAATTATTCCGATAAAAATTTATTCGAATAATGCCCATCTCTGGTTTTAGCGTAGATGTTGAGGGAAATTCGACAAAGCTGAAAACATTTCTTGTCTATAACTTCAAAAATAAGGGGTTTAGAAGAAAATTTTTGATGCAGAAAAATGCGTTTTCGGTTCCTTTTTCAAAATATGCAAAAAAAACAAAAACTGAAAAAAATGGACATACTTGACTTCAACTTTGGGCAGCCGAACTAAAAGCGTGACAGAGTGGTATGAAACAAGACAACGAAAAGAATTTTGACCCAAATGCTACCAGCTTTTGCGACCGCCATATTCTACATATTTTATAACCGACAGAACTTTCGCGTAATTAGATAACTTGCTCCTGCCGACCTATGTAAATAATGCTAAACGCAATACAGTACCTGCATTTCGAAACTTCTATCCCACAGGCCTCACAAAACACCTAAATGGAGTATATAAGACAACGCCCATTTTTTATATAGGTATTTTTTACAATTTCCAACTAAGAATCACAAGCTTTTCACTAGGAATCGGTCCCGCAGAAAAACGTCCCAAAACAGACATTTCTGAGTGATTACGTTCGTTAGCGCCATACGAAGTCTATAAAAAATGGTAACGAAATAGCTCACGATTAATAGACATAAGACAACATCGGCCGGAGTGGCCGAGTGGTTTAGGCATCAGCCGCGAAAGCTGGAGATGTGGGTTCAAATCGCACCTCCGGCGTTTTTCTTTGGTATATCTAATATTTAAATACAAAAATCCATAGAAAAATTGTGGTAGGTATTCACTTTTGCGAGAATGGCCCACAGTACGTCTGTTAAGAGCGTCGCAATATTCGCAATTCACTAGTAAAATTGCAGCTATCTGTGACCCCGTGTTCTTCGTAAACGCTTAATAATGCAGTGTCAGTTTTCAATTCGCAAATTTCGAGCATCCGTCTCTATCAACTAATGACGCCTTTATCGGAGTGACAGAGACAAATGCTTGAAATTTACGAATATCGAAATTCGTGGTAGGCCTACCATGTGTTGCCTCCCTGTCATACTTACGTATGAATGCACACGTGCATGAGAGAGGCAACACTTCGTTCGCGGTTCGCGGTAGGGCCTCTGATGTGAGTTTGGGCCTCAGGCACAAAAGTGATGAGCAGCGGCCCTACCGCGAAAAACGAAATTCGTAAATTTCGAGGATTTGTCTCCCTCACTCTAATGACGCCTTCGTTTGAGTGACAGAGAAATATCCTCGAAATTTCCGAATTTCGATTTTCGCGGTAGTAGGCCTGAATTCTCATTAAAGTGAGATAAAGTCAAATGGCTAAATGTAGGCTTAGTTGATTGCGGGATAATAAAGCAGTAATTACTTAGCGGGGATTGCTGAAAGGGAACCAGCTTCAAAGAGTTTTAGTTGTGCTCTATCAAAGGGTTCCTTCATTATATTTGTATAAATAATGTTTAATGAAAGTTCGTTTTCACTTCGGAGCAGTCAACCGTGTTGTGGTGTAATACGATAGGGTAGTGTTTCCAGTATCCTTATCATGAGTTTGCCGTAGCAGCAATCGCTAGTGTCTGGGTAACTTAATACTTTCTATGAACTTTACTAACGTATGGCGGAGGGTGGTCAATTAAATAGAGATCCTAAATTAAACCCTGGCGAGCTTTTTTTAAAATTCCGACCGATTCAAAGATATTAAAATTCAAAGCTACATAATAGAACCCGCAGACCACGAACCCTGTAAAGTGTTCGAAACGTCGGGATGAAGTTAAATTTAATTAATATACGCGAGTTTATCCGTTTTTATAGTTTTATTACATGAAAGAACTAAAAACAAAAAACAATTTTATTCAAATGGTAAATTCGGCCGTGTGTTGACGGTAGTAAGAATACATTTCTCACCACCCCAACTCATCCCGCGGGTGTCGTAAGAGTCGACTAAGGGATTAAAAGTCTCACTGACCATTACTTTGACAGAAGATTGATGATGTTGTCATCATAGGGGACACATTACTGCGATCGCCAATCCACTTACCCAGAGCGTATACACTTCGCAGTCACTTATTGGTACATAACGTAAAACTCTCACAGTGTCAATCGACAGAGCCTCGACTCGACCTAGCGTGCCTCAATGCCGTGTCACAGCCTAATCCGGTACTCTTCCCATGACAAACGCACCTATACCCTTCGTCTTGAGATGAAAAAGGGTACACTGTACAGTCAAGGGCATAAATATGTATCATCATCATCATGTCAGCCGAAAGACGTCCACTGCTGAACATATTGCAATGTATGCACTTTTTTATCTTATGTCGTGAAAATAAGGTGCAAATGTGTATACATATTTTTGCCCTTGACTGTACAGGTTTTAAGGGGTATACGCTTCGAATATAGCCCAGCAGGCTTAGCACATGATTGGTGCGACAATATGTCGCCGCGAGATAGATGTCCCGTCCTTCACTAGCTATATTAACAAAAGAGGGACGGATAGACTATCTCGCGGCGAGATACTGTCGCGCCAATCATGTGCTAAGCATACTGGAGTGACGTGGCATAAAAAGCAGTCACTTATTGGTACATAACGTAAAACTCTCACAGTGTCAATCAACAGAGCCTCGACTCGACCTAGCGTGCCACAATGTCGTGTCACAGCCTATTCCGGTACTAATGCCTTACTTCCCTTGACAAACGCGGCTATACACTTCGTTATTTACTATTCACGCACGCAATTAATAAGTGATTTTATGTATAAGTAATGAGATGTTAAGTTTTTTGGAAAGGGTGAGGGGGAAATGTTACTTTGTTGAAAGGAGATCTTATCAATCGATGTGCCTGTCGTAGTTTCAATTCAAAATTATTTTGTCCATATTTAGTGAGCATATTATTATAAATAACTATACAAAATACAGTAACATTTCATTGAACCTTAAACACACATCATCAGCCTGTAATTATTAGTTCACTGCTGGACGTAGGCATTTTCTATTAAAAAGGTACGCGTAATTTTATTTCACCGACTACTCCGAAAAATCCTCATCATTAAGTATCACTTTTTTTTTTGCTTTTACGAAGGTTTAAGGTCTAGGGCAGTCTTTAAATTACCAAATATCCTTGGGATATGTATGTATCAACATAGCATCAACATCATATCAGCCGAAAGTAGGGCTTGCATTCCGGAATTCCGGAATTTCGAAATATCGGAATTTCGGACTGATTTTGCTGTTTTTACAGTTCCGGAATTGACACAGCTAATATCGGAATTCCGGAATTAAATAAAAGTGTTTTTATTATATGGATAAACATAAAATATCAACACGATTATGATAATCAGGTACAGAATACAGGATACAAAGCCACCACAATATATATCGATAAGTAGTTCTAACCACAAATTATGTTATGTTTTATTTTCTGTAAAATAAACTGTGTTTACTAAATACTAGGTACTACTAAACCACGAAAACTGGCCAAAGTAAACAACGATCCTGTACCAGATTTTAATTATCAATTGGGTTGCAATTATTTACCGTTATTTTTCTTTTAGCCCTTCGATAATTATACGCATTACTATTTACATATGTCGAAGAATCTTATACTTGGACTTAAGTCTCTACTTGTTCTAATATCAAGTAGCATTCCAAAAAAGTAAAATTTTGGTATCTGTAATTAAAGCTTACAGGTACGTAACTGATTGTTGCCAAGATTGTAACATATGTAAAATGACTAATGTTTCTAATTTGAATTACCATACCTATCAGTACTAAGCATTTTGTATAAGAACTTAACCTTAATTTATTAATGGACAATACAATGTGCCCATGAGGAAAAAGAAAAACAATTAATAGCTGAAAATGTAGTATAAAGTTTACCGGATGACGTCTATTTTAAGAGAAAATGTCTTTTATTTAAACCGTTTTAGCCCGTTACGCATTTTAGGTAACGATTTTATCGCTGTGTTGCCTTCAACAACTCTCTTCTTCTTCTAACACTCTCGTTAGTAATTCCGTGCTTACCTCCCTTGATGCACAATGTACAATCATCATCATCATTACTCAAGAGCTACGCTCTTGTCGGTGGAGTGATCGCCATTCCTCTCTATTCTATGCAAGCCTTTTGACATCTGAGTACGACTCGACAGCTACTTTTTCCTTAAATTGGCTGAGGTATGTAATTCTTGGCCTTCCTCTACTTCTCTTGCCCTCGATCTTCCCCTCTAGGATATTCAGAAAGAAGCTGTCGTGTCGTATCAGGTGGCCCATCATCGTGCCTCTCCTATTTTTTACTGTTTCCAGTAGGCATCGCTTTTCTCCTACCATTTTGAGTACTTCCTCATTCGTCTTTCTTTCCGTCCAGCTAATCCTTTCCATCCTCCGCCAACACCACATTTCAAATGCTTCCAGCCTTTCTCTGTCTCGTTGTGTCAGTGTCCACGTCTCACACGCATATAACGCAATGCTCCAAATATACTTTAATTAAACGTTTTTTCACTTTCTTAGAGATATGTGCCCTCAGCAGGTGCTTTTTGTTATTAAAAGCTTTTTTGGTCATAGCAATTCTCTGCGTGATATCCGCTGTGCATCTGGAGTCATTGGTAAAATTACACTACCCAAATATTTAAATTGGGTTACTTGCTCTATTGCTGTATTACTTACTTACTTACTTATTCACTGGCGCACCGACCCAAAGCGAGTCCTGGCCTCCGACACGAGTTGTCGCCACCGGTCCCGATCTTGCGCTGCTTCCCTCCAATCTGTTTCCGTCAGCTCGCGCAAGTCCAACTCGACGACGTTGCTCCACCGATAACCGGTACCTGGGACGCCCGACAGGTCTTCGCCCTAGTGGACGACCCAAGTATGCGCGTTTAGCACCCCGATCTTCCTCCATCCTTATGACGTGACCCAGCCAGCGGAGACGATGGGCTTTGGTTTGGCCAATTATATCGGGCTCGGGTATAAGATCTCTGATCTCGGCGTTTTTCCGGATTCTGAAGCTATTGCTGTATTATCTAGTATAATTGGGTAAATGGGGTTATGTTTGGATGGGCGTTTTGAAATAGTGAGTGCTTTGGTTTTCTTACAATTTATTTTGAGCCCGAATCGTTTGAAAATTTTGTCCATTTTTGCCACTAATAACTGAAGTTCATGATTGGTTTCCGCAAAAGCTGCAATGTCATCCGCAAATCTTATAAATTGAATTTTCTGTCCGTTAAACTTGACTCCCCCTAAATCTGATTCTACAATGTACAATAATTACCTAAAACTTTAAAATGCATGTTTGCGATAGTTTCATTAATAAAATGATTTTTTATGTAGTGCAGCATTCGAAACACACAAAAAAATTTGCTTCTTTTAGCCTCAGGAATATGATGTTAAATTGTTTCCCTTTCCTCATGGGTATCTTGTATACAAATCACATAGCAATTTTACGTTTTATTTAAATATGACCTAGATTTTCAAAATTTTCGTTAATTCCGGAACTAGTATCGGAATTCCGGAATTGAATTGTAATATCGGAAACCAGTTCCGGAACTGGAAATGGTCCGATATTGCAAGCCCTAGCCGAAAGTCCACTGATGAACATAGGCCTCAAAGGCCTAAATATTGCCACAATGAGCGGACTTGCGCCACCCGCATCCAGCGGACTCCTGCGACCTTCACCAGGTCAACAGTCTACCTTGTGGGGAGCCTACCCACGCTTTGCCTTCCGTTCCGGTAGGTACATAATGTACATATTCTCATGAATCCTGTCAAAAGTGAGCTTGACGCGGTAGTGGTCAGTAGACGTACCTTTGCAAGTATCGGTAACGTTAGGTTTTACTCGATAAGTAAAGCAAGCCGCTAGCAAGCCAATATATCAGTGCGAGCGCGAGAGAATGCATTAACACGTTCGACGCCGGTGACACAGCGTGTGTGACCAACAAAATCTGATTCCTATGCCAGTGACACACATACGTGATCAGAGTAACCTTATTCTTATGCCACTAGCATAAATCAAGTTCTTCCTCCTATGCCAGTGCCATAGAAATACGAACGTTTTTGACACAAGCGCTGTGTCACTGGCATAAGAGTACAATCTGTTCCGTCACACATGCGTGTCAATGGCATAAGAGTTGTATCAGATAATTTCGATCGGCATAGTGTTAGCGCTTAGTGAAACAGTACTGGAAGCGAACGTGTCAAGTATCGAGTAAAACGTAACGTAGCTTTGCATGAGGACAAACCACTACTTTGGAACTCAATATTAAACGTAGATTACCTTATTACAAGCGGAAGCCTCTTTTCTACCTATCTTATTAGAAAAAGACTTCCACTTGTTGAATCGTATATTTTTATGCGACATTAAAGAACGAATACATTTAGTCAGTGACAAATCGTTGCAGGCGTGACATATGATAAGGGCGGCACCGCGACCGCGGCATAAATTGTTTACTTTGGATGCATTGCATATTTTAACTGCATTTATGATGCGGGTTTATTTGATGTTTTAAACTAATAGCTATCGTTAGATAAGCATAGATGAACGTGATCTTTAAATGTCATTTTATTTTACACTCAAGTGTGATTTTATTCTAGCTATGACAGTACGAGGAATTTCTAAATTATATGCGGTTTCAGACGCGTTGATAAATGTAATATTAATAATTAATTCAACCTTCTACAATTACCACTTTTGGCATGACATACCTACTTCATCACTATTGGGACTCTGTGGCGTAGGTACACTCACAAGTATTATTATTTATTATCCTGACGTTTTGGCAGAAAAGGCAGACGTCACACACAAAACGTGAATATAGTACGTGTACTGTACAGTCATGCACCTATATACAGTGTATAAATATGTATCGAAACAATTCTCTTATAAGTAGGTTACGACGTTCTTATTACATAGAATTTAAGTGCACTGGGACATATTTTTATATACATCTTATTTTGGCTTTGGCTGTACGCGGACTACGGACGCGATTAAGTATCGATAGCAATTACAACATGGATTTTAAGCGCTTAAATAAAAGAATAAACATTTCAATTCTATATTTATACATACACTTGAATAAGTACATATTTAATTCGTAGCACTGATATACATAACGGAATAGAATATTACACAAAACGCGCTATCGCGCATGTTTTATTGTAAAATAATTGTCGTTAAAGATTTGTATGAATACATATTTTAAAACGTGTGTGTATTTTGTAAAACGCCTCTCTTTGCCTTTAATCATAAGACCGCTTGGATAGTTAATAATAAAGGTACACAATTTATACATATAGAAAGATACAATCAAATTATGTGCTCACTGTTAACGACAAAGTGGGATGTTTTACTAAAAAAGCTTAATAGCGATCAAATATGTAGGTATTATTTTCGTTACCTGTGCCATAATAGACTATTGTTTTCTACATGTATACCTACTTCATTTGTTAATTACCTACTAATTAGTCATACTGTTAAATCTAGACAATCTGGTATTTCTAGAACCGCTTAATGTTGTTTTCATATTCATAATCAAAAGGCGCAAAATTCCACATAAATCCAAACAAATAAATTTCATCACGAGTTTCGAATTATCGTATTGTGTGACCAATTTCAAATCACCATTCTCTGTTATTTGTATATGGTTGTTACATACAACACGGTTAGAAAAAAGATAATTGAATTTAATGCAGTCGTGGTTCTAGTAGTCTCTGCTATTAATTTCATACGAGACAATGACGAGACGTCCATGTTTTATATGGTCGCAGGGGCAGAAGGATTAATCGTTTCAGTGGGGATGACACGCCAGTCGTGCCATGAATGTTTTTAACGAATGGCGTATGACACGATAGGCGTGTCATCATATTCTATGGCGTAAGGCATGCTTGTCGTGGCATTAAAAATTGTTCGCCGCCATAGATAAAAGTTTTTGAACATGGAACACGCAACGAATCGGTTAATAGCGTTAAGGGATTGTACTAAAAAGTACGTGTGAAAATCGTAACATTACAATTGCTATTAAACATGTATTCCTCATCTCAGCCATAAGACGTCCACTGCTGAACATAGGTCGCTGAAATATGTATTGAAAGTTTAAAAACTGAATAATATGAAGATAAAATGAAGCAATTAACAATACGTGGTGCTTCACATAAAACGACAGTTTTTTATATCAAACAAAAATGAAAGCAAGCATTCTTTAAAATATTGTTTTAGCATTATTTAAGCACACGTAATATCTAATAGCTAGCAAAGTGTAGGCGAGTCTAATGCGATTTTCGAACCAGTATAATAATGTTCTTCGTTTATCGATATTTGTTATAGATTAAAAAAGTTCACGCTTCTATAAAACACGAAGTAATCATCTATGGCCACAGATAAAGTAATATTATACACACGGATGTTGTTGTGTTTGCATGCCTTGATTACTTGTGATTTATATGTGTTGTAAAACTTGTAAAGCTAATATTCTAATGACGTTATCATATGTATCTATTTTTAAATAAAAAAATATTATTAGCAATTCGGAAATTAGTGAATCAACTTTTTTCTGTTTGTTATTGCAATTTTAACGGGCACCTATGTCATGGTTATTAAGTTATTAAACTAAGCAAACATGCGTGTAGTTCATGTTTGTAGGAGGCCCATTAAGGAAAGGGCTTGACACACAAAAATGCATGTTTAAGTAGCATCGTTTTGCATAAAACCAGCGTAACCATGGCATTAACAGACAGAAAAAAATGGTTCACCTAATCATGATGACTTACCAAAAGTTTTCCTTACATTGGTTCTCAAAAACAACTCTTTCTCTATAGCAACGAGAACATGTAAAAACAGCTGTTTCCTCTCTAAACGAGTAAACGTCAAATGTCACTCTGGCTGGAACGCACACGCTGTATAATGTCATAAAAATAATTTACGACGAATTGAAATTGTAGAAGCTTGTGAATGCGTATTCGATCGTGTTGGATTATTTTTAGTTTTGCTTTGTGTTTGGCATTTTATTGTTAGGACTTTTCTGTAGTTTGCTTTTAGAAATTTGCTTGCTGATTTAAGGCTGAGCGACACCGGATGCGTGTGCATCTCGTGAGTGTGTGCGTGGCGTGCGCGTTGTAACGTCGAAAATGTCATAGTGGATGTCACACCGCTTGCACGTCACGCGCACGTACTCGCGGTTTGCCATCTAACATAATATTTAAATACTCTACAACGCACACGCGGACGCACTGCACACGCATCGAAATCATCGAAATTATCTAATAAAAATCCTATGCCAGTGACACGCATGTGTGAGCGAAAATACTGTATTCCTATGCCGGCGACACAGCACTTGTGTCAGGTTCATATTTAGTTGAACACAGACGCTGTGTCACCGACGTCGAACGTGTTGGAACCACAAAATATAATTAAGCCGTTAAACTCACGTATATTTATTCACTACGCGCGACATGTTTCGGAGGGCCTAGGTCTCCATTATCAAACACTGAACCCGCGTTCACGCCAGGCGACTCGCAATGTATTAGAACCACATTAGAAGTCTAATGTATTTTGAGAAATCATTTAAAAAAAATATTTATTTATGCTAACATCTTTATTTCAAAAAAATATTTAATTTACATTGTTCAATGAACTCATCCGTTAATGTCTAGCGCATTGACCTTTTAAAAATAATACTTACTATTGGTATTTAATACGATAGGTATTGTTTCTACAATATACGACTCAAAATAACACGGTAAAGCCCGTCAAATTGACAGTTTGACATGGGGCCAATAACCTATTTTATATTCCATTATTTTAAAGAGAATCGATAATCTATATTCGGAAAATTAGAACAACAAAATTGGCAACAGTAAAATACTATTGTTGGAAACTTAATTCGTTGTCATTCAAGGCAAAGAAACAATATTTGAATACAACTTAATTATTGCCTTTTGGGTAAATCTGAGAATAATTCTCTCCTAATGCGGACTTTAACATAAATCCAATCGAATAAAACTATGCATATGGGCATTTTCACTTATAGGGACAATTAGCTTAACTCTCACAAAAAAGTTAACTTCGATGTCAGTTTTGTAACGACAATTAAGCATGAAATAATCCACTTTATTCATGTTTTTATATTGCATAAGCAAGCGCGTTTTCTTTCTGGATTAAATGATAAAATAATATTTTTGTTAATATTAATGCTTAATGTCGTTACAAAGCTGACATCGAAGTTAACTTTTTTGTGAGAGTTAATTGGGTGTCCCTAGAAGTGAAAATGCCCATATACACGGTGCAACACGACGACACCGAATAACTTAAACAGCGTATTCCTGAGGTCGAAAGAAGCAAAAAATATTACATGAATCCCGGTCGAAACTTGATTATTTTTTGATATTTTCATACACAGCTAAAGATAATTTGTATGTGTCTAGGCGCGAAAAAAGTGATATTTCGACATGAGTTGATGTTACATTATTAGCTTCTTACGACCTCAGGACGCTGTTAACCCTAAACTTGGCAGAATTTAAAAAAATCGTGCGTTCTAGCCTCCTCACCGCTGGGTAGTGAAAACAATTCTGTGTTTAAAAAGAATACAAAAAGTGGGTCAAAAAGTATGTATCTTTAAAGATACACTGCCAAGTTAAGGGAGTTCTTCGGTTGCCTCGTATTACACCGTGTACAGTGTTTGTGCAGTTTTAGAACTAACATCAAATGGTAAAACCTGAAATACCACTCGCACTTACTAGCTTCACCTTTTCATAAGGGCCACTTTCCCTACCACTTTCCATATCGGGTTTCCCGTGGTCGCGACCCGACCAACAGAGTGACGTCGTGAGTTGCCAACCGTGGACGAAACGGTGAGTTTTGTTGTAGGGTTTGAAACTATTAACAAAAGGTTAGGTTAGGGTCACATCTCTTACGTGTTTATTTTTATATTTTTTGCGATAAACCGATTAATAGCACCACCTTCTCGATTAAAACTACACTCGTCTGGTCCTTTAAAAATGTCAATAAAATTTTAAAATAAATTACCTGAAGATATTAAAAAAGAAGAGAAATTTCATATATTTGTAAATAAAGAAGCTATTAGTCAGTAAAACATACTATTCTGTGAATGAATACCTAAATGACCAACTGTTACAGTGATTACCCAGTGAAAAACAAAAATATGAATTAGTGTAAGTAAGTTACTTTTAAGATTTGCCAATATTTCCATGCCCTTACGGGGCTCATGTAAGATGATACAAATATTTTGTAAGATCCTATGTACTACGTGAAATAAATAAATTACTTGATTACTTAAAACAAGTATAGGGACAAGTTGATCAATGGTAATTTAGTATGTTTTTTTTAAACTGGCTTTTATTGGTATTGTTGTCAAAATCGGCTTTTCAGGGTGTTTTTGATATTGGTTATAATTATTCTGCAAAAACACGATACGAAAAAACATGCACAACATTCATGTATTCATTCATGTGTAATTATGAGGCAGGTTAACAAGCCTTATTTCGTTGATTTCATTAAGGTACCGTAAAATTACCAAAATAAAATCTAAAATCTTCGATTCGTTTTTATTCGTATGTGCAGGAATATAGTAGTCGAAATTGTACAGTCGCCATCAGATATATCGTAGCGTTCAAAGCGCTCAAAAATATCTGAATCTGAACATGCCTTTATTGCCATTACGATAGAGGCGTGTTCATTTTTTTTAGGGTCATTTGCAGAAAAAGTGGACCTTTTAATTTCTTTATGCGATCATGGACTGTAATACACCATTTTACTCGGCATCGTGCGTACTTTTCAGTTAATATTTAATAATAAATATATATATTATATATTGTCTGTAACATATTTGAGATATTTTTTTATCAGTTTCGTTACATTTCGTTTCATACATTTAGTATGGGAGTAACTAAACTGAGTTTTTTTGTTTCATAACTGAAAAGTACGCACGATGCCGAGTAAAATGGTGTATTACAGTCCATGATCGCATAAAAAAATTAAAAGGTACACTTTTTTTGCAAATGACCCTTTAGCGTTCCTGGGTTTCTGATGGCGATTGTAGTTTCTTCTTCCTGCGTTAGGTTAGTGAAATCAAAATGATTCATTAGGAAAACATGTGTTGTCAAAATCTGTCAACCGTTTAACTGCAACCGGGTCAGAATAAAGACGGACCGGAAAGACGCACGAGCGTTACCATTTAAAAATATTCGGGGGACGTATCAAATTCGTTCCGCTAGATTTCTTGACAGACTGACAGGCGGAAGGATGGGTAATTGGAGCTAGTAATATGAATTGTTCTATTTAGAATTAGCTAGAGTGAGCTCACAACAGCCTATAAAAGTTTTTTTTGTAAAACGCTCTTTTGTGTGATCTTCAAATCGTCGGTGGACAAAACTCACTAAGTAACAAATACCTACTTGAAATAGAGATCGTATTTCAGTTCTGATTCAATACTGACATAAGAGGTTGCTAAGAGTAATGACAGTTTTTATAGAGTTTTGCTTGTCAGCCGACGAAATATAACATTATAACATCACTCTACTTTAACTTGCTTAACACGTTCGCCTTCGGTACTGTTTCGCTATCACTATGCCGATCGAAATTATCTGATAGAAATCCTATGCCAGTGACACGTGTGTGACCGAAAAGATTGTACTCCTATGAAGGCGACACAGCACTTGTGTCAAAAACGTTGGTATTTCTTTGCCACTGGCAGTGTGGCAGGAGTGAGAACTTGATTAATGCTAGTGGCATAAGAATAAGATTAATTTGATCACGTATGTGTGTCACTGGCATAGGAGTCGTTTTTTCGGTCAAATATGCGTGTCACCGACGTCCAACGTGTTAATTTCATTAATAGTTGCTAAAGACTGCATGCACTTTGTTAACAAGCCGCATTGGTACAGGCAACCTCCCCAATATTTTATATTTTCACAATACAGGCTTAGCCTAGTGTGGGAGTCACTGTCAAGTGTCAAATTGTGTATCAACCTTAAAACTTTTTACTTTGTCGATAAAATATTTTTACTGTTTCACTGTTAATAAAAAGCGGCCAAGAGCATGTCGGACCACGCATAGTGCGTTCTGTAGATTGATGCCAATGATGTCATGAAAGGCTGAACCAGATGAGGCCAGTTTTTTGTTTTGTTTACAAGGGGAAGGTGAGTTAATTTTTCACGCCTGGAAAATTTAGCAGTTTTAGCATTTTATCAGCCTATCTCAGTCCACTGCTGGACGTAGGTCTCTCCTATTAACTATCTATGCATTTAGGGGGTAAATGCCCATAAATGCCACGCTGGGTAAGCGGATTGGCGATCGCAAAGTGTCCATGGCTGCTGCCCATCATCAATCAAATCAAATAGTCAGTGACATTTCAATTTCTTACAACACCCGCGGGAAGAGTTGGGGTGGTGACAAATGAATTCTTGCTGCCGTCACCACACGGCCTTTTAGTTTGAGCATACTAATTTCGATTGTTTAGGGTTAATAATTCAGATCAACATTGATCGAGTGTAGCACTTTTTCTAATCAGTACACTATACAATACAGAATAGGCGTTTCAGTAGATCTCCTCTACTTTTTACACTATGTATATTTTATCACGTAACTGACATGGTTTAAGTACTATCCTTTCCATTAACCACTCGATCAATACAGCAGAGACACTTACGGTCATCACAATTCATCGATAAATATACCCGTTAGACAAAATTATCACTGGGTATCCTTTTCCCAAGGCATATAAAAGAAAAGAACAAATGTTAGCATTTACGTATCTGAGAGATAAATTGTATTCGGAGTGTAAATAACAGGCTCTCAATTTTAATACTTTTAACAAAATAAATATTTATCAAATTAAATTCGAGGAACTATAAATCACCTGAAGAAATTATTTCGTGACACGAGTATATTTAGAATGGGGCAAAATGAGAATTTGTATATTTTTAAATATGGAATGTGAGGCATGCGTCAATTTAGGATGAAGCTGTTGTTTTGTAATAATGTTGCAGGGCGGTGGACAAAAACTTTTTGAAAGTGTGACATTTTCCTTTGACACTATAAATTTATAGTTTATTTTGATACAAGTGGTGAAAATATACTTTTTCTGCAAGAGTTTTGGTGATCTTAAAACACGAACGAAGCGAGTATTATAAACCGACACAAGTAAAAGCCTACATTTCAATACAAATATCACACAAAATTTGACAATGCATGATGCGGGGAAAAACGACAATTTCGGCAGTACCAACCAGATCGTGCAGAACTGTAATGAACACATGTGCAGAAAAGTGTTACCTTCTGTGTATACAAATAATAAAAAAATATGCATTGCAAATAGAAAGAAAGAAAGAAAAAGTAATTTATTCACTAAAGCACACATACGCAGGACTTAACAATCAGAAAACAAAGTTAACACAAAACTTAAAAATAATGTAGGGTACAACAATCTGGCCAGGGTTTTACTTACATAAGGTAACACTATTTTATCACATGGATAAAATAGTGTTTATTGTGTTTATACACATGATAAATAATGATCAACCTAACTGTGTCCAGCAATGTGTGCGATAAGGAAAAGGCTTTGACTCAGCATAATGTTGCAATTCGCAAAAAATTGCAACGCTGTTATTCTGCCAAGGCCCAGTGGAGTGACAAGCAGTATAAATAAATAAATAATAATAAGGTTGTATACACAAAATATAAAATAAAATAAAATCTATTATTTAACCATCTAACATATGTATATGTATGGCGTCATACCGTACGTTAGCTATTAAGCTAATTATAATAATAAAGTGGGTAGGTGGTAAAAGGTAAAAGTATTAGGTTACTGGAACTTAAGTGCAAATAATTAATCGTAAATATACCGCAGGAACAGAGTTAAGCCCTTAGCTTAGCCTGTACTTTATAGATGTTTTTCTTAAGGTGCGTGCAGACCAAAAGAGCATTCGCTGTTCTATCCCCCTACTCTACGAAATTCGATCGTTACACGAAACGTGATTGGTTGATTTCGTAGAGCGGGGGATAGAACAGCGAATGCTCTTTTGGTCTGCACGCACCTTCATATGTGATACTGTTATTTTCATCCTATCAAGTCTAGAATGTGCCATTTGTAAATAACTTTCATCGACCTTATCCAATGAAAATAAGACTTTAATTTCATTATGTTGTTCATAAACCTCGTATGAAAACAAGCATTATCAATAGAACTCCGGTTTTCGGTCATCAATGGAGTTATTGCTGCAAACATACCTGTAACAAAAATAACACGACATAAATACACATGATTCACAGCAGAATTAATCACAGTAGAGCACAGACTTAAATATTGTCGTCCCCGCAATTTTAAGTCGGACATAATCACAGTAATAGTACATTGTGCATCAAGGAAGGTAAGTACGGAATTACTAACGAGAGTGTTACAAGCCCGACGCCGTCAGGCGGAGGGCTTTTATGACTCGAGTTAGTATTCCGCTTACCTACCGTGATGCGTACAATGTTTTTCATCACACTTGCCGACAAAAAAATAATTTATAAGACATCATATTATTAAATGACGTACTGACATTTCTATTACTCCCTAGGGAATTTCACTTTTCTATTACTCCCGCTACGCGCGCAAGCAATGGCGCGCTTAGACAGCAAGTGTGATGAAAAAATATTTAAAAACAGACTTCAACCGATTTCTCCAAGATCCCATTGTCAGACCCCGGATTATCACGGGACCATGTCAAGGTTATACCCGATCGATAAAAAAAAATGAAAATCGGTTCTCGAGTCACGGAGATACCGAGTAAAATACATACGAAAAAGACTGACAAATTGAGAATCTCATTCTTTTTTGAAGTCGATTAAAAATCCCTAAGCTTTAATGAGTATCAGAAACACAAATCAAGTAACATTTAATATTTTTGAAATCTACATTCGGTCGCCCTTTCAGCAAAAGCAAACTCTGGGCATAAAATTGGAATCATATTTCACATATCTGACCACGCTCTGATCTCAAATATTTATAATTGGAATACCCGATACCAATCCACTTTTTATGTAATATGTTTACACAAACTTCGATTAGAGACCGCGGGTTTGTTTGTCTTTGATGTTTGAGTATATAATTGACTTGAATGTTTTGCCCTATTCTGTTTTGAAGTATTGACGTAGGTATTTCGATTTGGTAACGTAATAAATTGCAAAGGCGGTTAGGTGGTATGATGTACCTAATTTATGCACACCTAGAATATCTATTACATGACGTATTTCAATATCGAAATACGTCAATGCCGTATCAAAATCAGGTCATCTTTTACCTAATACAGCAAAATTGGAAATATTTTAAAGGATATTGGATTGTTAAACATAAAACAGAAGAATCAATTTACAGTCCCATGGTTGTTAGAACTACATGGGACTGTTGTGTAACAGTAGAGACTGATTTTACGATGGCTACTTTATTTCGTGAACAAGCTTTATTACAGTCAAGCGTAAAACGAACGCAATAGAAATCAAAATATTACAAGCATTCTGTGATGTTAACCGCTCTCCTAATTATACTCCAGTCAATACAAATGGGTAAACTCGTAGAGTGTGTAACTCAAATCCGAGGCTTTTTCCTATACGGCATACCATTTGTGTATTTATTTATCAGTCGATTTATTTCACGTTTACTGGCCCAGTTATGATTAATGACTTTGTTTTGCTTTCATCTAAATAAAAAGGTTTCCGCTCGCTTGAACGCTATAACGCCGTACTCGAGCTACAACGCTTCGTTTATCAGAACGTACGGGTCACTCACGTAATTTTGGTGGAAATTCGCTCGACATGTTTTCGTAAATTGCTTACTCAATCTTTATTACCACTTAACATGTATTTACAGGGTATATTTTTTTGTTGAAAGAGACTTAATAATTAAACCTAAATACTTGTATAATTCTCGCTTGGAGATTCTTACTCATGATATGATACAACACAGCAAGATTCGAGTTACGTGAGTGACTCGTTTAATTATTTTGTGTCCCGGAAGTTTTACAGTTAAAGAACTGCTATAATAATAAGTACCTATTCAGCTTCAAGACTTTGTAAAATCTAAATAGCCATTTTATTATAACACATTACTGCCACCAACGCACATGTGCGTTCACTTTCATACGAGTTTGTTCTTGGGCAACGCCCCCTGGCAGCAAATGGGTTAACGTTAAATTACATCTAAATCATCAATGTTTAATTTGCTATTCCCTTAAAGGTGCGTTCAAACCAAAAGAGCATTCGCTGTTCTAACCTCCCACTCTACGAAATTCGATCGTTACACAAAACGTGATTGGTTGATTTCGTAGAGCGGGGGATAGAACAGCGAATGCTCTTTTGGTCTCAACGCACCTTATGATAATGGTATTTTCACCAAAATTCAGTATTACGTTAATAAAGTATTTTAATTTTTCATTATTATTTGGTATTTAGTTTACGTTTATTAAGTATATAATTGTACCTACCTATGTATCTATACGCATTATAAAACGATTCCCGTGAATCAAAAACATATTACTCACTGATATTTAGCATTAACTTATTTACTAAAACGAATGTGCACATTGCCTATTTTCTACTAAGCTACTCATTAATTAGTCATGCAAATTACCAATTGACTTAGTCTTAATGTCAAACGAGTACCCAGTAGCCACTATAAACGATCATTGAAATAGAAACAATGGCTTCAATCAAAATTAATGAGTCGGATTCTAAGATGAAAGGATTGCTCTGCCGGAAAACCGAAGCAGATTAATCCAGGACACTAATCTCCTAGAGGAGGCTTGACCGATTTGTGTACAGAGAAATATGGGGGAGAGTAAGGCAAATATTGTTCTTACGATCCCTCGGTCTTCCTTTTTTAGAGTTCCGTAGTAAACTAGGAACAGGATCCCTTATAGTTTCGCCATGTCCGTCTGTCTGTCTATCCGCAGCATAACTCAGTGGCCGTTAGTACTAGAAATCAGCAACACATACTCGTATTAATTAAGCCGACAAAGTGGTAGAATAAAATTAAGAAAATATTTTTTTTTAGGGTAACTCCACTAATAGTAAAGTGGGGATGATTTTTTTATTTTGCTGTAATCCTATAGTGTCGTTGAATAGGTCTTTGAAAATGAATAAGGGTCCCAAAACAAAGATATTTTTCTAAAGTCAATATTTTTGGAAATAACAGCTACAGAAGAAAAAAAAATGTCCCCCCCCTCTAACTTCGGATCCATGGGTCAAAAAAAATCATGAATGGGCTTATAGAATAATTTAAAATAAAATTATTTAGACCATAATCGGCCAAGCCGTTTTTGATTAACTACGGAACCCTACAATGAGCATGGCCCGACACGCTCTTGGCCATAGCTTAGTAGCTCGCGGTGAGACCAATGCCCATATCAAATTGACGCTTAAAGTAAAATTGTAAGAAACTTAGTGATACTACATATCACTTTGACAAGTTTCTAGAGTGGCCTAATGTTCCAATTATTTGAGAGTACCTACAGACGGAACAATCTATCAGTGAGGTGCAGTAATCAATATGTGTATAGATAATCAAGGAGTGTGCGTTTGAATCAATGTTCTATGTAGATACTTCAAATTGATTTGTGTATGAATCAATAACCTCTTAAGTGCACATTATATCCGAAAGTACTAGAAAGTATTACCCAAGAACTAACCAGATAACTAAAAATACATCCTTTATAGATAAGCCACCATTAATTATAACCGTTATAAGACCTTTCCAATCTATCGGGATCGTTGATACAACGCAGACCGACAAATCTGCTAGGCACTGGTCTCACCGAAAGCGATATAGCGATTGATAGCTCTGCTACAAAAACGAACAAAATGCAATCGCACCCGAAAAGAAAAGTCACGGCGACATTTAAGTAAATAAAAGAAGAAAATAAAAAAGTAAACAAATCTAAAAATATTTTTTTTGTATTAACGTTAAAAGAAATCTACGAACATGTATCAAAGACGAGAAATGCTATTGAAAGTCTGTTGTTTGTTTATTTTTTGTTTTCTATTGGCATAGCAAACGGTACATCATTCACCGCCAAGTTCGGTAATTATACTAGCTGAGCGAATAGTTACAAATATCGCCGTGTCTGTTTTCTTTTCGCCGGAGCAATTATTTTTATAGCCAAGCCATAAATCGCTAGCTCGCTTTTAGTTAGGCCAGTGCCTTAGATATTGCTCTTGGCGTGGGTATGGCATTCCGAGGTATAATCAATCTGTTGTGTGTAATAATTTAATGTTATTGCGGGATACGCGATTGAAAGGCGCCTTAGGTGAGTATGGAATGTTTGGAAACGATTTATCGACTTAAGCTCCGTTTAGACGGTGCCAACAATATGCGATTTTCGTTACACTGCTGTGTTTGGTCTACGACTTGATTTACGTCAGTAGTCAGAAATGCAATGAAAATTGCATGCAATTTGTGGCACCTCCAGAAGGTGCATTCCACAAAATATCGTTTACGATTTTTTTTTTTCGTGTATCTTAATTTTATAATTGGGTTTTTATATTTATAGAGAATTCTCGCACTTTCCATGTATTTCTAAGGTAGCTGTCATAGCCGTCACGTTAGACTACAAGTAGACTTTTTCGTGAAATGACATTTCTAGATTGCTATCTAGGAGAAATCTGTTACGATTCTAAATACTAATAATGTCAGCCTCCGTAGCCTAGTTGCTGCCTGCCTACGAAGCTGGAGGGTCCGGGTTCGAATCCCGGCGAGGGCATTATTTGTGTATTTATTACAAATATTTGTTCCTTGGTTATGGCTGTCTATGTATTTAATTTATGTATCTATCTATTGTATTATATCGTCGCCTGGTACCCATATCACATGCCTTAATTGAGCTTACTGTGGGACTAGCTAGATTTGTGTAAAGATGTCCAAAATTTTTTTTTTATAGAAAACTAAATTAATTGGGAGTTCTTTCTTGTTTCTACCTTTAAAACAATCAATATACATACATTTATTACGTCGTACATACATTTATTACTTCCTAGGATCTATTAGGAAATGGCCTTTATCAATTTCGACAACATTTTGGGACCTTCGGGAGCGTACCACTGATAATTTATGTTGTAGATTTTACTACCACAAACATTTGGACTGCCTGATGGTAAGCGGCCACCATAGGCTACGGCTGCTTGTAAGGGTGTGAACAATTAAAAGAAAAAATACCTGATAAGTTTAGTCGAACCTTCGTTGTTGAGAGTGTATCCTTAAGGGGTTAGGTTACCATCAGAAGAATCAAGATATCGTCATTAAGATTGCCAATTCTTTTATGTGGTGCACAATTTCAGGAACTGAAAAATCAATTCAAATTACATACCGTTTGATCTTAGAAAAGCCTTCGGAACACACGAAGGTAAATACTACTGTCCTGCTTTATCTTGTGTCACCAGAGATTGTAAGCCCGACATCTCTTTCTTGGACCCGTACGGGCACGTGTAAGACTTTTTTTGTCAAATTTTGAAATTACACATGTGGGTATTAGCAATCTCAGCGACGATATTTCACGTCTTTTATACCAAATATATCGCATTTTCACCTGCAGGTACACTCGATTAGCGTGACATTAAAAAACCTTATAATTGCAATCAGGTTGTAACGACAATGTACGATATATCGGTTGATCGGCGTTTTTATATAACAATATATCGCTTATAGTTTATAAAATTAACAGAGTTTTTATTGAAATGTAGAGAAAATAACCATATAACCGGATGTTACCCCAATCAACAAAATTGCTATAATAAGACATCTAAGAGATTAAAACGAAATGAGCAGTTTTACAAATATGTGGCACATTTGAGTTAATTAACTATAATAGGGCAAGTGTGAAACGGTGTAGCGTGTTTTAGGGGAACTTAATAAGGGGATAAAAGGTGAGACGAGTTATATTTAAACTTGTAGGTTTGATGTTCAAAATAGAATGTATTAAAATGCTCAACTTTCTTATGTTTTAAAAACTTTAAAATGCATTTAAGCTCAGAACATAAGTGACATCCGTAAAGTACGTAGCGCGAAAATTAATTCAAATAGTACTTTTTCGCACGGACTACTTTTACTACAACCGAAATTGCAAATTGTTGTATGATATTAGTGTTCAAATGTATTTTTTCTAACTATTTTAAAGCTCATTCCGTGTTTAAAGATCACCGTAACATAGACAAAGACTAACGTGGGCTCATATTAAATCTTAACACACCTGTACGCTTAGCACATGATTGGTATGTCTTTATGTCGCGGCGAGATATTTTCGCACTAATCCTGTGCTAAGCCTACTGAGGGAAACAAAAGTTAGTTTATAGCGTTTTAAATCATCAGTAAAAAAACAAAAAAACTATGAACTAACCTAAAAACTTGCATTATTTCATATTCATACTACTTACACAACAATTAAAACGAGTAAACGGGTAGACGAGTTCTTGAGTGGAGACCGCGTCTGGGCAAGCGTAGTGTAGGACGCCCTCAGGCAAGGTGGAGCGACGATTTGCGCAGGATGGCTGGCAGGAGCTGGATGCGAGCAGCCGAAGATCGTAAACGTTGACGTCAAATTGGGGAGGCCTATGTCCATCAGTGGACTGCGATAGGCGGTGTTTCACAATATGTGTCAAAGACGTCAAATGCTATGGAAAGTCCGCCATATTTGTTTACATTTCTTTGTTTTCTTCTGACGGTATACATTCCACCAGAAACGTAAACACAATGACATATCGCTGCCCCAATATTAGAGTTCTATGTTACATTTTCCGAGTAATTGAATATCAGCTTAGTCTCAATGTGAGAAAGCTCAAATTTCAAGCTGTTAAAAGTGGAAAATACATCTTTGTAAAGATGCATGCAGACCAAAAGAGCATTCGCTGTTCTATCCCCCACTCTACGAAATGAACGAATCACGTTTCGTGTAACGATCGAATTTCGTAGAGTAGGGGGATAGAACAGCGAATGCTCTTTTGGTCTGCATGCACCTTTACATTGGGTCAGCGATATGCTCTGTTGCGAGCTCATAGATCCTGAAATAGTTGCTTGATTACTTACGGCGTAATAGTAGAAAGAACATTTTCTTTGAGACTGTTTCGAGGCTTCCTACCCTTCTTTCAATCAAGTTTCACCCAAACAGAAGCTTTCACAATCACAACAATACCAAAAATAACAGAAAACCCCTAAGCGCTAAAGTCACGGCCACGTCCGCTGCATAAAATAACGCGGCGAAGCTAGTTCTACAAACATTTCAACCGCCGTGTAAACAGACCTTTATTCCCTGTCTGGTCAAGTTTAAAAGGAACCAGCGTAATTTGGTCTTTAGATCAGTCACAACTGAAGTCTGAGAATAGTATTTATACTGGTCTATACGTGCAGTCAATTCGCATATGTTTGTAATAGCTGACATTCTGAATTAGATTATGTTAAGCGATAGTCTGTTAACTCAAAATGACAGACTTAAACGGGAATTTTAAGACAATACGCCTTTTTGGGTCTGAGGAACGAGCACAGCGTTGTTCAGCGGGTGCGGTTAAATAAACGCTTGGTGTTTCCCTACAATGGTCTGTCGTTATGCTAGCCCATATTGGATATTGAACGTGGAATTCTACACATTTCGAACACTGTGTACACTTGCTATTTCAAATTAGATTATGCTAATGTCGCTCTAGACGCGCGTTCTAGATCAGGTCAGCAGGTATTCAATAAATGTATGTAGGTCACACGATATTGTTGATGGTTCTGTTGTGCTATATGTATTTGAATAGGATACAGGAGACCGATGGATCTACATTAACCGGATCAAAAGAAACAAAAGAAGGAGGAACTTCATAGAACAGCTTACAAAAGGTAAACATTGAGTCTAATACATTCATTAGTCAGTCAAGTGCAAAAACGTGTGTAGCAAAAATCCTCTAATAATAATATGTTACGACGTTCTTATTATACAGAATTAAAGTTCACTAGGACATATTTTTGAGCATTTTATAAACACCTCATCTTGCCTTTGACTGTATGCTACGAGTTTTGTGGCCCTTTCTCTGTAAAATGCTTGCACTAATTATTTACCCCCTTATTCATAAACGTTTGTTAACTTAACAAGCCGCTAATAATTGTTTGTCCCTTTTGCTCTTATGGACACATTGTTAAGACCGAAAGGGACAAACAAATATTAGCGGCTTGTTAAGTTAACAAACGTTTATGAATAGGGGGGTTAGTCTTTAGACCTGTTTCTTCCTAGGATTAAATTACAATTTTTCTAAACTAGATTTCGCCATAATATATGGCTCTACAAAAAACATTCTGGTTTTTCATTTCACGGGTGAGTTGACTTTAGACTAAATAAGCATTTTCTGCAACGTCAAAGAATAAAAAAATCAATATAATTACATTTAGGTAGGTAAATAGGGAAATGTTTGTCGCATGGTGACGACATCGACAGTAAGAATACATTTATCGCCACTTCAACTCTTCCCGTGGGTGTTGTAAGAGTCGACTAAGGAAGTGTCTCTTATCCATTCATTTAAAGAAGATTGATGATGGGAGTAGCATCATCATAGTGGACACCCTACTGCGATCGCCAACCCGTTTGCTCAGCGTGGCGATTATGGGCATTTATCTCCTAATGCGTCCGTAGGCAGGTAATAGGAGAAGCCTTTGTTCAGCAGTGGACTAATATAGGCTGATGGTGGTGGTGGATAATAAAACCCAAATAAAAAAAATTGCAGGTAATTAATGTTGCCAGGTTAATCCTTCAATAAACCCGCTGTTCTAATCTGTAAACACTAAACTACGGGGTCAAGGATTGATGCTAAACAATTAACATAGTGATGTAACAATTGCGCTGGCAGTTTTACGGGTCACATGGTATTATACGCATCTTAAAGGCCAAGCCAAACCGGATGCGTGTGCAACACGGGCGCGTGCGCGTGTGGGTTGTAGCGTATGTGAACGCCATATTAGATGACACACCGCTTGCGTGGCGTGTCCCGTAAAACGGTGTGCCGTCTACTATGACATTTATTGGCCATTGTAGCAATCTTTGCGAAAGGTCTACGTTCAGCAGTGGACGTCTTTTGGCTGATATGATGAGGATGATGATGAAATATTGAAAATATTTATGGGGAGTTGGGATCAGTTTCCGAAAAATAATAAATTGGTAAAGGTAACTTTAGACATAATATTTGTACAAATAAATTAGTGGTAGGCGTTAAAGGTGAGCGCACATCGTATCTAAATGGGAAGTCTAAAACAAGGCTCGGAACCGGTTTAAAAAATACCGGTAAATAGCGGTTTATTTGGGTTTTACTCCGAGCTATAAGGAGAACGCGAACGTTTTAAGAACGTAACTATAAACCTCAATAAACCGGTTTAATCCACGATGGCTGGCGGGCGGCGCTAGATACCTACGCCGCGCCGCTGCGCCGCGTAAACGAAGACATGCAGAGACTTGTTTTCTTAGTAGAGAAAGCGCCCGGGCATTTGTGCGGTCTATATTTGATCTGCGTGGTGAATTTTAATTGCGTTATTCCTTAATAACTAGTGCCCGACGGAAACAGAGGCTCGGCCCTACCGCGAAAAACGAAATTCGTAGGATTTGTCTCACTCACTCTAATCACGCCTTCGTTTGAGTGACAGAAAAATAATAGGAATTTACGAATTTCGGTTTTCGCGGTAGTAGGCCATAAACCGAAACCGAAGGTTCGGATTTGATTATAGTTTCGGCCGAAACCGAACCTTTTATAAATGTAATTAAAAGGTCGAATAAAATGACATCAGATAGCTTTTTTACATATATGAATAATTTTAGAATTACAATTAACGTGAGACTCAAACATATTAAAATGTTATCGAACCGGGTTACGCACGTATTTAAGTCGATGATTGCTCGACATGTTTCGACCCATTAACAGGGTCCTCGTCCAGTGCACCTTCGGCCAAAGCCCGACGCGTACTGCGGGCCTGCGCCCTGCTAGAATGGGTACTGGCCGCGGGCAGTGGTGGTGGGGGCGATACAAGGAAAGATCTACCCTCAGTGTTACTTTTGTCATAAAGGGGGCTGCACACAACACTCACTATATCACTTGCTAATAAGGGGGCGCTACACTGTCCATTGACGTAATACCCAAAACCGTTTTCCAACCAGGTGGCACTGACCAACCACCACTACGATTAAAATTGGGATGGCGACATATTTCGATAGCTTCCCGTATTTAACGCGACACTATAAACTTTTCTCTCGCAAGTACGGTTACCTTATGGATTCGAATTCAACGCACTACATCAGATTCGATAGCGGTATGCATCGGGTTTTGGCCGAGTGTGCTCCGGATGAGAACCCTCTTAATGGGTCGAAACATGTCGAGCAATCATCGACTTAAATACATGAGTAACCCGGTTCGAAAATATTTTAACATATATGAATAATACAACATATCGCTGGTCCAATGTTATATGGCTCTACGTCTTGACTAACGTATGCGGAATAAAATCTTGACCAAGTTCCAGTCTGGCAAAAAAGAGTAGAAATTAAAATAGTGGCAACATCGTAGTGTCGTCCCTTTCAAATCAATATGCGTTTGAAAACGGGACGACACTAAAATGTTGCCACTATTTTAATTTCTACTCTTTTTTGCCAGACTGTATTATTCTCTTAAACATTCACGTCTCTTAAAAGCGATTTTAACAAGGATTCATGCAAGATAAAATCTCCTTGAATCCATAGTGTATAACTTCAGTTGTATGGTACTTTTTGCCGTGTGGTGACGGCAGTAAGAATACATTTGTCACCACCCCAACTCTTCCCGTGGGTGTCGTAGGAGTCGACTAAGGGACTGAAGTGTTACTGATCATACACTTGACCCGGGTATGTCTGAAAACTACGACCAAGACCACCGGGGGATGGGCAGCAGCATCCCTAAAGTACGGTGGAGACACTGCGATCGCCAACCCGCATGCCAAGCGTGGCGATTATGGCAATTACCCCCCATGATGATACAAACAAGGCCGCGGCCCCGAGGTTCCGGCGACCCCCGGTGCCCTGGTTATGGTAGCGGCCAGGGTGCTAGCGGGGTCAGGGGTGCTAAGAATCTCCGGCAAAGATCCGGCTACCACCACCGACGACCTCTGGCCCTGGCAACGTACAACACACGTACACTGCGGACCGACGAAAAGTTAGTGGAACTGGAGGAAGGATTGAGCAAGTTGCGTTGGGACATTGTGGGATTGTCAGAAGTCCGAAGAGAGGGCGAGGATACGATAATCCTAAAGTCCGGCAACTTGCTCTATTTCCGGGAGGGCGACCAACAGTCCCAGGGAGGTGTCGGGTTCATCGTCCACAAGTCCCTCGTAAACAACGTGGTGAAGATCGAGAGTGTGTCGGCTAGGGTGGCGTACCTTATACTCAGAGTATCTGAGAGATACTCGCTGAAGGTCCTACAGGTGTACGCGCCGACTTCGACACACTCCGACGACGAGGTGGAGGCTATGTATGATGATATCTCAAAAGCCATGCATAGCTCCAGAACCTACTTCACCGTTGTTATGGGGGACTTCAACGCGAAACTGGGCAAGAGAGATGGTGACGAGCTGAGGGTGGGGCAATTTGGGGTTGGACGTCGGAACCACCGGGGCCATCTGCTGGCTGGTTTCTTGGAGAAGGAGGGACTCTACATGATGAACTCCTTCTTTAAGAAACGCGAGCACAGAAAATGGACTTGGATGAGTCCCGACGGTGTAACTAAAAACGAGATCGACTTCATCATGTCGACGAAGAGACATATATTCAACGATGTTTCTGTGATCAGTACGGTTAAAACCGGAAGCGATCACCGCCTGGTAAGAGGCACGTTGAATATATGTCCTAAGCTAGAACGCTCGCGACTGATGAAGTCTACGCTCCGTCCTGCACTCCATCTCCAAAACCCCGAGAGCTTTCAGCTGGAACTCCAAAACCGTTTCGATTGCCTAGGCGATGATGTGGACGTATTCAACGACGGGTTTGTGGAAGCTGTCCATAGCGCTGGGTCTAAGTTTTTAAGGCCCAACGGACAAATAAGACCAGAAAGCTCTCAGACTCCACTCAGAAACTAATGGAAAAAAGGAGTGAACTGGTTCTACAATCCTCAGTTGATGCGACTTTATACCGGCAGCTCAACAGACAGATCTCTAAGTCCCTCAAACGCGATATGCGCCAATTCCGTACCAAGTGCATAGAAGAAGCCATCGAGCGGAACAAGGGCTCTAAAGTTTTTGCAAGGGATCTGTCTGTTGGGCAAAGCCAGCTCGCCAAATTAAAGACTGAGGATGGTAGAATCGTCACATCCAGATCTGAGCTGCTGAGTGAGATAGAGGGTTTTTATGGACAGCTGTACACGTCAACTAGCAGACCCGAAGTTGATCTAGCGGAAGACCTCAGAGCTAGACTGACCCGACACTATACAGAAGACATCCCGGACATCAGCCTGTGCGAGATTAGAATGGCTCTTGAACAGCTCAAAAATAACAAGGCGCCTGGGGAGGACGGAATTACAGCTGAGCTTCTGAAGGCGGGTGGTAAACCGATCCTTACGGCCCTTCAGAAGTTGTTCAATTCCGTCTTACTGGAAGGGAGAACGCCAAAGGCATGGAACAGAGGTGTGGTGGTACTGTTCTTCAAAAAAGGTGACAACGCTTTATTGAAGAACTACCGACCCATCTCACTTCTGAGCCATGTCTATAAGCTGTTTTCAAGAGTCATTACGAATCGTCTTGCACGCAGGCTTGATGACTTCCAGCCTCCCGAACAAGCCGGTTTCCGAAGAGGCTTTAGTACCGTAGACCACATCCATACGCTTCGCCAGGTTATACAGAAGACCGAAGAATATAACCTGCCTCTCTGTTTAGCGTTTGTGGACTACGAGAAAGCCTTCGATTCGATCGAAACATGGGCAGTACTACAGTCTCTCCAACGGTGCCAAGTCGACTACCGCTATATCGAGGTGTTGAAGTGTTTGTACGAGAGCGCCACAATGTCAGTCCGACTCCAAGACCAGAGCTCGAAGCCTATTCTGCTGCAGCGGGGAGTTAGGCAAGGAGATGTCATCTCGCCTAAGCTGTTTACCGCTGCACTGGAGGATGTCTTTAAGACTCTGGACTGGAGAAGGCTGGGCATCAACATAAACGGCGAGTACCTCACTCACCTTCGATTCGCTGACGATATAGTAGTCTTGGCTGAGACCTTGGAGGACTTGAGTACTATGCTCGTTGACCTCAGTAAAGCCTCCGAGCGAGTTGGTCTTAGGATGAACATGGATAAGACGAAAATCATGTCAAATTCCCATGTAGCACCAACTCCCGTAATAATCGGAGACTTTACACTCGAAGTTGTAGACGAATATATATACCTAGGACAAACTATCCAGTTAGGTAGGTCCAACTTCGAGAAAGAGGTCAATCGTCGAATCCGACTCGGTTGGGCAGCGTTCGGGAAGCTACGACACATATTTTCGTCCAATATTCCGCAGTGTTTGAAGACGAAAGTCTTTAATCAGTGTGTGTTGCCAGTGATGACATACGGTACTGAAACGTGGCCGCTTACAATGGGCCTCATAAGAAGGCTCAAAGTCACCCAAAGGGCAATGGAGAGGGCTATGCTAGGAGTCTCTCTGCGTGATCGGATTAAAAATGAGACCATCCGCAGCAGAACCAAAGTAACCGAAATAGCTCTCCGAATCGCTAAACTCAAGTGGCAGTGGGCGGGGCACATTGCGCGTAGAACCGATGGCCGTTGGGGCGGGAATGTTCTTGAGTGGCGGCCACGTACCGGAAGACGTAGCGTGGGTAGGCCCCCCACAAGGTGGACCGATGACCTGGTGAAGGTCGCAGGAGTCCACTGGATGCGGGTGGCGCAGGACCGGTCATTGTGGCAATCTTTGGGGGAGGCCTATGTTCAGCAGTGGACGTCTTTCGGCTGATGTGATGATGATGATGATGATGATGTATGGTACTTTATCCTATATCGGTAGGAAAACTTTTTAAACAAACATCCTTTGCTCATTTATTACCTATATATGTATTTGATATCTATCCTAGTCCAAGTCCATTCGGATTGGTACTCTGACAAAATATTTACTTATGCTAAAATGTTTAATTAAAGTTCCCTATAATTCATTCACTGTGATATCCACTACAACTGCAAAAGTAGTGTTTCTTACACTTTTTGACCAAATGACGATGTCACATTTTCATAATTGTTTATATTTATTTTCGGTGTTGATAGGCTTGCTTTTTGTTAAAGTTTCGTGATGCCATGCTTTAAGGATCTTTTTAACGATGATGTTGTTGTATTTGGAAGTGTTCGATTCTGTGATTCAGTGTAACGTTGTTTTTTATTCGAGCTCTCTCAGAAAAGTGGCATTAGCCAAAATGTTACATCACACTGGGGTCTCTAATATTGTTTATTGAAAAGAAAAAGAATTTCTGAATTATTGTCGATTTAGGCCATAATATCAAATGTGTCCTATGGAAAATACATGCAGTTTCGCGACATTGCTCGACTTGATTGGCCATAATTTCTAAAGAAAGATGCGACAACCCCCAAAACTTTCCAAATTAATTATCAAATGTATACGTATTAATTTAGGATTGAGATACAATTTCAATTTTTTTTTTTTGTTTTTTTTACTAGTCTGAAATTTCATTCTGCATGCGGTATATCTTGTGGGAAATGTGCTTATTGTTGTCTACGCTGGATGCAGGTCCCATCTAAGCGGTACATGTGGAGGTCCAGAGGGGAGGCCTATGTTCAGCAGTGGACGTCTTATGGCTGAGATGATGATGTTGTCTATAGGTATAGGCACTTCTTTCAAAAAGATGAAACTAGTAATAGTAGAACTTTTATCGAAAAAAATAATTTTATCAAAACAACAAATTAGAACAAAATTACGTTTTACGTCAATACTGAAAAAATGCTTTACTCGTATATTATTCATTCACCCATCATTTTATTATATCTCCCTATTACTGCAAATACCTGTTGTCGATCACCGCCAACAGAAGAGGGAAGACACCTTAAATATGCGACAAGACGAATTAATTAAGACCATAATAGAAGGAAAAGTAGAGGGGAAGAGGAAAAGAGGAAGGCCGAGAAGTGCGTACATGGACCAAGCGAAAGAAAAAGTAGACGTCGTGTCGTATCAGGGTCTAAAAGAAAAGGCACTGGAAGGGACCATATGGAAATTGCTTCGCAGACAAGAGTCCTGCCCCTTAAGTTTATGATGACAAATACCAGCTATGTGCTGTGCTCGTATTAAGTTATTCCATAATAAATGTTATTATTATGAGAATAAAATTGAATCTGCCAAAGCCTAATTTGTACACATAGCTGGTAGCTATATCATAGATACCAAGGATTATTACTATTCATTAAAAACTTGAAATATACACGTAACTAAGACAAATTCTAAAGTCGTTTAATGATATAAATAAACTTCCGCAATTTCAACCTCAATATACCTAAATAAAAGAACCAATATATCTGATTATTTTTTAATTGTAAAAATACGCGTTAAGAATTATACTATTACGGACGGACCCGACGTAAGCCGAACGCGACCCAAAAGTACGATGTTTATAGTTTCGGTTCTGCCGAAAGGTTCGGCAGTTTTTGTGCCGAAACCGAACCTACAGCCGAAACACGATTTTTGATCCTAAACCGGCCGAAACCGAAACTTCTTCTTCAGTAAAAAAATGGTTGACTATGTACGTCTGTAACAAGTATAATTATATGCATTGAACTAAAAGTGGTAGGTACTTATTTAATTAATCCACAATTTAAATAATTAATTTTTTGTTACAAATATTAGGCTAACTAGATAGTTGATAAACTACAATTGATAAATACAACAACTTAATTTGATTAAAAACATAAAAGGGCGAATTTTATGTATTTAATTGCTACAAAATACTTAAACGTAAGTAGATACTTAATAAGTTACCCATTATACTCGTATATTTTTTAACAATCCAATTTATTGTTGCACTGAACCGAATTAAACCAGGTACACGTCCTTCCCGCAGTAGATGTTTCGATACAAATCCAGAAACAAATGAATCAGCGTTTGTTTGTCCTTGAATAAACCGGTTTATAAAGTTCAGAACAGGTTAATCGAACAAGAACATTATTTAATGTTCCCCTGAAAACCGGTTTATGAAAACCGGTTTGGCGAACGAAACCGAAACGAAAAGGTTTTTCGCCAAGTACATGATAACGGTTTGAAAATTTAACCGGTATCCGAGCCTTGGTCTAAAATAGGCTTATTTTTCTAAAAAATAAATTCGAGCGTGAGGAAAATCCGAATGCGAGCGTGAAGAAATGAACGAATTCTTAGTTAACAAAATCATTGAACCAGAAAATACTAAGGCGCTGTCAAGTTCTTCGTGACGTCAGAGTAAGCGAAATTTTTTTGCACGTTTTGGTTGTCATCTTTAATGATGTGCAAATTGCGGAAACTTTCAAAAGTGTAGGAAAATTTCTATCGAAACTTTCGAGAACATTTCAAAACCTGGAAATTTAAAAAATATTTTTAAACAGCTAATAACAAGGACGCGTTTCATGGAAATTTATATTTTCAACTATCAAATACATGATATAATGTACAATCAAAAATTGTATGTCTTTCAATAAAGAACATGTTCGATAAATTTCTTGAATTTCCGAAATTTTCATAGTAAATTTCTATGGAAATTTATATGTGCAGTTATTAAAAGAGTATTGCGAGAACTAGAAAGTATGTTATAAATTATAAAACCAAAAATAAACACCAACAGACTTGAACGTCAACAAAAACATTGTGGACACCACTTCCTTACCTACTTCTTAAATTAAACGAACAAAAGCTATGTTGAGGATTTAGGTTTAAGACTCTAGCGAGCTAGTACGTAATCGAATTTTCACAATTAATATTCTATCAGCAATTTTTCCTAGTTTTGTTTCTGGAAAAAAGGTATTCCACCATGTCGCTAGCTCCATTTTCTCAGCAGATTCGTATAAAAATGACTTAGACCAAATCCCACAGTTGTGTTTATAATTTGTCACTGTATCACTGCTTCGGTAATCTTGTTTTAGGGTTCCGTAGTAAACTAGGAACCCTTATAGTTTCGCCATGTCCGTCTGTCCATGGTCCACCTGTCTGTCCGCAGCATAGGCTCATTGGCTGTTAGTACTAGATATTTGAATATTGGTACAGGTTTGCCTCGTAATCATGCCGACAAAGTGATACAATAAAATATTTAAAAAATCAGGTACCTCCCCTACACGTAAAGTGGGAATGATTTTTTTATTTTACTGTGTTCCTATAGTCGTTGAATAGGTCTTTCAGAAAGAATAAGGGTCTCAAGAGAAAGTATTTTTCTAAAGTCAATATTTTCACAAATATCCTCTCCGGATCCGAAACAAAAAAAAATCGCGAATTGTCAAATATGGAAAACATCATGAATACGTATTGAGGTTAAAGAATACTTTAAAATAGAACTATTTCGAACATAATGTTTTTGAATAACTACGGAACCCTACACAGAGCATGGCCCCACATACTCTTGACCGGTTTTTTCTCTTCACAAATTGAACCTCTATTCGCAGAGTAATTGAATATTATTATAGTACGAGTATAAGCAGTTTATTAATCTATTTTTACTACAAAAATATTGTAAAGATTTATGGAAATGAAATTTTCCGCGAAATATTTCGGAATAAATTCCGCGGAAATTATTGAAATTTATGAATTTTATCAAGTTTTGGCCAAACCTATAAAAACCGGTTGTTATCAAAACCGGTGTTGTATAGTATGACTGTACTCGTTACTCACTCTAATATTTCTGTGCGTGGATAGGATTTCATTTTCATAAATTTCCATTGTTTCAAGGTCTGGAGAATGTTTCGGAAATTTTCACGAAAATTTCACTTGAGAAAATTTCGCAACATAGGAAAGTTTCCATAGGCACATCATTAGTCATCTTTATATAAAAAAAATATATACATATATTATTTGAAAAAAGCAAATATAATGAGTTCTCACGCAGCTTGTCTTGAACGTATTATTGATAAATTTAGTAGTATTAGTAGTTTTAATATGTATGTATAGGCCGTGTGGTGACAGCAGTAAGAATACATTTGTCACCACCCCAGCTCCTCCTGCGGGTGTCGTAAGAGTCGACTAAGAGATTGAAGTGTCACGACCATCTATATATATAAAAGAAGAAGCTCCCTTATAAAGATGCACGCACAGCCTAAACCCCTGGTCCTATAGACTCCAAATTTGGCACGTAGGTTCCTTTTATGGTGTAGACGAACACTAAGAAAGGATTTTACAAAATTCACCTTCTAAGGGGTTGAAATGGGGGTCCAAAGTTTGTATGGCGAAATAAGATTAGTTGAACTATTTGATCCGAAACTTCACAAAAGTATTCTTTAAAGTAATTGAGTAAAGGTATGTTAAAGGTTTTTTGAAAATTCAACCCCCGGAAAAAGGTAAAAAGGGTGACGAAGTGAAAAAATCAAGTTGGGTATCGTTTCTATGGTTTATCGGGCGGGACGTAGATCACGAATACAATAACGATTTTAAATTTTAACGCGGCGGACGTGAAATACTATGTACACGGTTATGGTGTAATGGGGTAAAATTCGAAAAATATCAATATAATTTTATTATTTATTTATATTTATGTTCATTTCTGGTTCTAGAGATTCCAAAATTAGCGCGTAGGTTTCTTTGAGGATGTAGGGGTGCTCTAAAAAGGTTAAGTCGAAAACCACTCCCTAGAGGGTGCAATGGGGGTCCAAAGTTAGTATGGCGAAACAAGATTAGTTGGACTGTTTTGTCCGAAACTTCCTAGGAGTATTCTTCAAAGTAATAAAGACATGTTTGCAGGTTTTTTGAAAATTTAACCCCTGAAAAAGGTAAAAAGGGTGAGGAAGTGAAAAAATCAAGTTGGGTATCGTTTCTATGGTTTATCGGGACGTAGATCACAAAAACGATTTTAAAATTTAACGCGGTAGACGTGAAATATTATGTACACGGTTATGGTGTGATGGGGTAAAATTCGAAAAATATCAATATAATTTTATTATTTATGTTCATTTCTGGTTCTAGAGATTCCAAATATAGCGCGTAGGTTTCTTTGAGGGTGTAGGGGCGCTCTAAAAAAGGTTAAGTCAAAATCCACTCATTAGAGGGTGCAATGAGTCTAAAGTTTGTAGGGGAAACTTGACTATTTAAACTGTTTTATCCGAAACTTCACAGAAGTATTCCCAAACATAAATGACTAAAGACATGTTTTAGGGTTTTGGAGAATTGAACTCTTGAAAGTGGTAAAAAGGTTAAACAGTAAAAAAACAACATGGTTATCGTTTCTATAGTCTACTATCGTGTCGCTGTACCGAGGTGTACGTGAAATACCATCTTCTCTGTTATGGTCTCATGGGCTTGCGGGTTATGACAGGGGTATCGTTTTAGTGTTTATTTCTGATAAAAAAAAATCTAAATATAGCATGTCAACCAACGTTAATAACCTTTTAAGTTTTCCCGAGTTTTCATGCGATAGTAATCAAAAGTACATATATCTGTGTATCCAAGGTGTTTTTTATAAAGTCAAAACAGTCGTCACCATAAATTTCCACATTTTTGATCCAATGGTGTAAATCGATGTATCGGGATCCCAGAGGTTCTTAACAAACTGCAAAAAAGGCTGCCTATTCAATTTCCGTTTCGATATTGTCCGTCATAAAAATCGGTGGTAATCTGAAGTTCTGACTGATCTGTTCATCATAATGAAACAGAAGTCAAATTTGCAAGAAACGGTAACAATATTGAGTTACTTCAAATGTTAATCAGCTCGCCTAATTATGGTCATCTTTGTTAGGCCTGGGAAATGACAAATGATAGTTTTTATCATCAAAACACAACAATCACCTATGTGAGTGTGTATGTAAACTTTTAAAGATAAAAAAACATTTGTCAGTTACCAGATGGTAAAGATGACCATAATATGATAGCGGATTTTGATAATAATCTATATCTGAAATGTCAAAGCGTTTCAAGTAATGAATTTGAGGTCAAATTTGCACAAAATGATCGGCACCTTGAATTTATTTAGTTTGAATCCGACCTTAATAAAAATCGGTATCTTAGGATCCAAGGGGGTTTTTACAAAAAGTGAGAAGCTATCACATCTAAAATTTCTAGAACTTTGATTTAATATTGATAAAAATCGATACCTACCGAGAAGATGAAAAGTTCTTCATATGGAATTTGAAGTCAAAATTGCAAAAATAATTCGCCATCATTATAGCCATCATCATATTAGTTTAATACGACCGTGATAAAAATTTATATAACGCGGCCGAACCGCGGGTAAAAGCACCATCCGCCACACTTAAATCGGTTAAGGCAAACGCGAGATAATCGCGGGAAAACATTAACATGCAGTGAATAGATATTAGAACGCGGGCGAAGCCGCGGGTAACTGCTAGTTATTTGATAAAACATTGATGATGGGCAGCAGAGTCATCATAGTGAACACATTACTGCAATCGCCAATAATCCGCTTGCCCAGCGTGGCAACGCATAGTTAATAGGAGGGGCATACGTCCTGCAGTGGACTATCACAGGCTGATGATGTAACATGTATGATGTTCTATCATTTTTCTTTCACCTATCCTATTTCTTCCTCCACATAAAGACTATTACCGGCACAACTAGCTATTTCCCACGACTTTACTCACGGAAATTGTGTTGTTTACTGCAATTTATCTCTCGAGAGAAATTCTAGGAAGTCTACAATAATATTATTCCGCTCTCGTGGGCTAAAACGCTTCCAACTGGGCTTTATTTATGAACTCGGTGCTAAATTACAAAGTTGGGTCAATTAGTTGCATAATTATAGCCCCTTTGAAACTTGAGTTGTTTTAGTAGTTGTATAAGCAATGAGCACTGATTGTCTGTTTTAGTGTCAGTAAGATCCAGTTGAGCAATTCAGGGTTAATCTACTAATTACATCTCAGCCGAAAGCAACTGCTGGTCATAGGCCTTCAGCAAAGATTGCAACAATAATCGGTCCTGCGCCACCCGCATCTAGCGTACTCCTGCAAACTTCACCAGGTCATCAGTCCACCTTGTGAGGCAAAACTGCGGCTACAAGCCCGAAGTTAACCTTTTAGTGGGTCCAAAAATGTACGGACTTAACCAGTTAAACCATGATAGCTGGTTAACCCGAAAGTGTATAGGTGTGCCTAATATACAAATAAGGATACTCAGATAATAAGCTGTCACTAGTAAATAACTTGTTCTTAAGCTTACAATGCGTTCTCAATTTTCATAATAAGCGATCAGTAATACCGGAGTCCAAGTGGTCGCCATAGCCGAAATCGGTCAGACTTATCATCATCAATAAGCAATCAACTTCTTGGCTTGCCCTGAGATCAGATGGCAGGTGCTTTCTTAAAAACAAGTGTCAAAATTTGGGATAGGGTGGGTTATATCACGCTGAGTCCAAACTCTGCGCCGTGACGAATGCCGGAAGAAAAACGCGAGGAAGCAGTTATCAATTTTTCTTTACCCATCTTACACCTAATCCAACAGCCAACATTTTTGAGACCCAATTATAAGAAGTGCAATAGAAGGGTGTAACCAAATCTGTCAACGCCGATTCAGCTCGAGGAGACTTGATAAACGATTCCATATTTCAAACTACCCGTTTGTCGCTGAGCCAAAGCCGATGACGTTTTCATGACGCGGTCTTAGAAGTCCCACCGATTCGGCGTCGACAAAATTTGTTGACGCTCTAATTGTTCGAGTTAAATTCCTGGGTTAGTGTGCAAATGTGTAATTAGCGACGGCGAGAAATGCTGCCGTCACGAGATTCCCAGCGGGTGTCATAAGCTCAAGAGTTTTGCGAGTGAGTCACTGCTCACGCGCATGGCTGGTGCCAAAAGGCGTTGACGGCACGACTGTAATTTTATAGATTCGCGACATAAGACGTGACATTTTTTAACAACCGAAACAGACATTCAGTAAATAAAATACCAAATCCATCGAAGGAATAAGAAATCAAACCCAAGCTCAGCTTTTACACTTGCCTGGTTAATTTGCGAAATTGGGAATACCGTTTCCTCTTCTGTTGTTTATTCTCAGATACCTACTATGCTTGGAAGGAGTCTCTAAGCGACAGAATATCCTGCCTACTATGCAAGGCAGCTTAAAAGGCAGTAGAGCTATGATAAATTAAAGCCTTCTGGCTTTGTATTATCAAATTGTCTAATAAAAACCAAAATTAAAATAGTAATGGATAATGGAATATTTACAGTCTGAAAGAAATCAATTAGTGGGTAGCAATATAATACGCATAGTACTGTCTTATCGATCACATATAAGACTTCGGGATTCCCGTGCCGAAAATTTTAAAGAATTTGGAAGACAAACAAAAACGTATGGCAGATCGATCATACCGATGACGCCTACGCTGAAGTGACAGCGATAGACGCACAAAATTTACGATTTTAGATTTTAGGCCTACTGCGGCTCTACCGTGAACATCGAATTCCGCAAATTTCGAGGATTTGTCTTTGTCACACTAATGACAGCTTCTTTGGAGTGACAGAGACAAACCTCGAAATTTACGCATTCCGCGGTAGTAGGCCTGTAATCCTAAGACACGAGTAAGACTTTTCCGAGTGACTCAGATGCTCAGGCGCAATTCACGTGCCAAGGGGCGTGTCTGCGTCTATTAATGCCATCAGTTCGGCCAATGGAAGGTGGCTAGTCCGCCTTTGTGGAGATGGAGTGTCTTCTAATTTTGGTAGCAGAGTACCCGGTAAGGCGGA